>APFE031147071.1:0-29714 GCA_000404065.3 Pinus taeda | reverse complement strand
TAATGTAAAGGAGGTTGCCCCCTCGAAGAGGCTGAATTCTAAGGCGTTGATCTATCTTTTCTATCTTTTCTTGAGCTGGTTTCATAACACAGCGTGAGAGACACAGAGGCTCCAGAGGCTGACACAGAGCCCCAAGAGGCTAACACTAGGCCAGAGAGGCTAACGCTCGGCCAGAGAGGCTGATGCAGACCCTAGAGGTTGACGTTAGGAGATTTCGTGGGGTAGATTGGGGCTAATATCTGTCTCCCACTGAGAGGTACTACTGCCGAGGGCATTCTCTGTTGGGTGAGCCATTCCTGGCACCCAGATTGTATTCTGAAACTGCTTAATAATAAAACCCTCAGATATTTGCAATGGTTTTCCCGCATTGGGCTTTTCCGGGGACATTAGTCCAAAAATAACAGTGTCACTTGTGTGCTTGTTTTTCCTTCAATTGATGATCTGTATGTATTGAAACTGTACTTGTATTTATTTTCAGTATTTACATGGTAAATAACTTGTTAATTAACAGAAAAAGTAGGAAGAAATAAATCAGAAAGTACAGGAAGGATTTCTAACAGTTAGACTTAGAAATTCCAACATGGTATCAGAGCGTGGTTGCAGATAACAGGATAACTAAGGGCATCAGCTGAGCAGAGCAATAGCAACAGAAATAACTATCCCAAGTGACAGAAGTTGTTCCTAACGGAAAGGCAGCAAGGAAGGGGTGACGCAGTGCTTGCATCATTAGTTCGAACCAGGAAGAGGATCAGCGCAGTGGCAAAGAGGAGCAGACCTGACCTACGCAGTGCCCGATCACCTTTCTCAGTCAAGAAGGATTGACTCCCATGGCCAGGAGGTGTGGATTTTGCTGGTGTCGGGATTGCGCAGAGCCTAAAGGCTCTAACCTTCAGCTTTCTGGGGCATATGAGGTTGTGGATAAGTTGCGGAGTGAAGTTGGTGGGGTACTATGGTTAGAACAATACCTCACAGGGCCAGACCAAGGAGGAGGGAGTTGCTGCTGAGGATTTCTAGCCAAGAAATCTGGATCAGTGGTGCAGTTGCATTAACGATCGAAGTGGGGGCATCTCGACATTGGCAGAGAGGTTTCCAGGAGGGAAATCGAGGCTCAAAGGGAGTCGCACCGAGAACTTCCAGGAAGGAAGCAAAGAGACTCGGAAGAGTCAAAAGAGGAGCAACAAAATGGCAGTGAATGGGGTAAGAGATCAGGACAGACTGGATGGAGCCTCAAACTTCGTAGTCTAGAAGGCCAGGATCTTGTCCATTCTAGACAAGAATCGTCTCAAGCACTCCGCCTTGAACACGATAGCAATCCCAGTTGACCCGGCTGAGAACGAAAAGTACGAGGAGGCAATGGTGAGGGCCAAGAGCATCATCCTTGACAGGGTCAAGGACCATGTAATACCACATATTGCCGAAAAGGTAACGGCAAATGCGATGTGGGAGGCTCTGATGAAATGAATAAGGGAGAACAGATAGACACCTTCCTCGATCGATTGAAGGAGATCTGGGATCAACTGACTTCCATAGGGGCCACGCCAAATGGAGAGATGTTGAGGACCGCAATGAACGCAGTCTCAGAGGATTGGGAGGTATTTGTCCAGAGCATACTCGACGGGTCGACCCTTCCAGATTAGGAGGCACTGTGGGTGGCTCTTCGTCAAGAAGAGATTAGAAGGCTAACCAAGGCAAGAAGCAACGGCAAGGGGGTCAGAATCAAGGAGGAAGAAGAAGATGTTTCCCTAGCATCTGAGGGAAAGCAAGAGAAACAGAAGAAGAAAGACCTCTCCAAGGTCAAATGCTTCCACTGTGGGGAACTGGGTCACTATTCGAGCCAATGTCCGAGCAAGAAAAGCAAGGGAGAGGCTTCTGAGACCAAGGTTGTGCCAGCAAGGGCGGAGAAAGAAGTGGAGACAGATGATGACTGTACCATGAGTGCCCATTCGCCACTTGAGAGGAAGTGGGGTGACATTGAGTTGTAGTCAGACGGACTGCAGGTGATGCAGGGGCAAGATCCTCGAGGTATCCAAACTCTTGGATTATACCTTGCTACGGGAGCCCCGAGGAGGAGTCCTGCACGACTGGCAGATGTCAGTAGAGATGGATGCGGATGGAGCGACAAAGGCAGCTACAGTGCAGGAGTACTAGGATAGCGTGAAGCAATAATGCGAGATGCACAAAGTTGTTGCAACATCGTAGAGGTCAGAGAGGGATCACTTGTCAGTGACAGAGGGAGCTTCAGCATGGAGAGTGTTTCTAGCCTGACGAAGATGTTAGAGTTGGGAGATCAGTTACTTACTTCTCAGTGACTGAGTTGCAGTGCAGCAATTAGCAGTGGCAATGTTATGAGCAACACGAATGCAAAGGGAGTTGTCGTACAGATGCAACAATGGCAGTGGCTAGGCCATGGGTAGCAGTGCATGATGCAGCAGGGCAGAGGATGTTGGGAAATAGACCAAGCATCAGCATAGGGACCAATGCCGGATGATCAGGGTGATGCTCAATGAGGAGTATTACTAAAGCACAGTCCTCGCTAAGAGGAAGTGTTGATTTGGGGTAGCATCAGATGTGATCTAGCCATGAAAATTGGTGGAGAGGCTAAAGCACATGAGATCTCCAATACCCAAAAATGCTTTGAGAAGAATCTAACCAGTTTGGGAGATATTAAATTAATTAATATTTTTAATGAAGTCCCTAAGTCTAAACTTAGGGAAAATAAAATATTAATGTGAATTAATATAAAACTAAGTTAGAATGGTCCAAAAATCATGGATCAAGCCAGATCTAATCTTAGTCGTTGATTAGGGACTTAATCTCAGCCGTTGAGTTGTCAATGAGAAAAGTATAAGAAGAGGCTTGAGGGTCACTTGGAGAACACATTGAGTTGATCAAGAATTCGATTTTCTAGGGCAGGGCTTGCTGAGGAAATCGAAGGAGTGAACTGAGTTGCAGCTGAGGGGCAGTGAATACAGAAGCAGAGAGGCAAAGAGGGTACCGGGAGCATCAATGCAAAAGCCAAGAGAGGGTTAATGCAGAGCCAGCTAGAGGCCATGCAGAAGCAACCAGAGGCCACGCAAAAGCAGCTAGAGGCCACGCAGAGGCAAGCAGGAGCTGCACAGATCTTGAGGAGGGCTAGCGTGGGAGACGCAGAGACTGACGCAGAGCCCCGAGAGGCTGACACTGGGCCAGAGAGGCTGACATTGGGCCAGAGAGTCTGACACAGACCTTAGAGGTTGACGCTGGGAGATTTCGTGGAGCAGATTGGGGTTGATATCTGTCTCCGACTAAGAGGTACTACTGCTGAGGGCATTCTCTGTTGGGTTTTTCCCACATTGTGTTCTTCCGGGGGACATTAGTCCAAAAATAACGGTTTCACTTGTGTGCTTGTTTTTCCTTCAATTGATGATCTGTATGTGTTGAAACTGTACTTGTATTTATTTTCAGTATTTACATGGTAAATAACTTGTTAATTAACGGAACAAGTAGGAAGAATTAAATCAGAAAGTACAGGAAGGATTTCTAACAGTTAGACTTAAAAATTCTAACAGTTCACCACGCTCACCACCAATCCACCAGAACCCCCAGCCCATCTCGCCATGTAACTTATCAAGACCACATCTACATGTCCTCAACTGAACCCTTTGCTCCATGATCTAGACACCCACAACTCCCTATGAGTTGTTTCGTTCTGCACACTCTGATTCCTTGTCCCTCAAAGTAGCTCAAATATGCTTTGATACCATGTTGAATTTCCACGATCTTGGGTCTAGGATAGAATATTAAAACCTTCGACGCTACCAAACCAAGAATCTCAACGATACTACTTTGCACAGCGGAATATAAACAACAGTAAATCGCACATGCACAAAATATGGACAACTTTTTACAATTTTCAACCCAACTTCGTTATATTAAACAACATATAATTCAACAGTCTAGGACTCCTGTACCAGGGATAATGGCCCCCATACATCCACTAGTACAAGATACAAAATTGGGGCTTGGTATTAGTACATCGACAACCAATCTGCCCTCAACAAAATACTTTGACCATCTGGTTGATGAAGTAGACTCTCTCAGCTCTCTCGGTCGTACCCTATACCTGTCCAGTCCTTCGGCTCCCGATCTGCAGCTCTTGCCTCTATCAATGCTCCAAGTCCATCTAGTCACTAAACCTCGGCTATCAATCTGCTGACTAGTTGATTGTTTGTCCATCAACGCATCAACACATCTAGACTCATGTCGAGTTGTTCACAGCTCCACTTGTGAACAACTCTCAATCTGCCCATTGCTACTCCTCAACTACTTAGGGACTTCAACCCACTAAAGTCTTCCTGCACTGCTCCGATGAAGACCAACATAGGGCATGGAGGGCTGCCACCTATCACTGCAAGATGTCCATCTCCCACAATGAACACGGGCTAGGAGGACTACCCATCATTTACTGTAGAAGTCGTTCTCCACACACAAGTCTCGGACTCCACAAGTTGCTCCTCGTTGATCAGACCCTTGAGCTCAACAACTGCCTTTCTCGCAACTACCTTTGTCCATCAAGGTGTTGCTCATCGGCCTCCAACTTGGACACTAACATGTTGTCCTCCAACAAACCATAAGTGCCCAATCACGTCCACACTTAGTCCACTCTCACGCTACCCTCCAACAGTCCACAAGTGGCCATTCCACGTTTTAGCATCTGCACCTAGCTAGGGCATCCTTACACCTAGGAGACCCTTCTATGGGCTACCAACAAACTTCTCCACATCCGCCCTTTACTCTGCAATAGAGGAGCTATTGCACAAATCTAAGCTCCAAAGTACTCCTGCAACATTTTCCCACTGATTAGGGCATCTAACAATCCATGTCAACCCAATCACTTCGCTGCTACAGTGTTCATCAACATGACATCCATTCACCGTGAGATCTTCTCCTGGTTGGGTATTAACACTCCATGTTGACCCCAACACGTGACACCCACAAGTTGCTTGTCAACCGATCCAAAACAAGTCACAAATTATGACCCAACACACACAAGATGCACCACAATGCATGCTCCAGCTCACTGTTTGTGGTCTCTTTGACTGCTGCAATTCTAGACTGGTTAGGGCACCCAAGCATAGTCCCTAACAGCACTTTATTCTACCCAGAATTGTCTCTCCTGGCTGCGACATACCCTTGGAGGAGTCCCCTCACTTGTTGTTGTTGTTCTGGGCATGAACAACCACCAAATGTCCCTACGCTGCCCTCGAAACAGTTGGTAGGGCTTGCAGCCTACCCACAACAGCCCTTAGAGGTCGCAGCTGCCTCTCACAAGGGTCACCCACCCATCAAACAGCCCTGAAACACTCCAGATTTACCCTCCTTTGTTGCGCGCCTCCAAGATCAGTCCCTCGGCCTCCTTCCTGCACTTCGGCCTCCTCAAAAGGTGCCCTAAAAACAGATTTTGACCTCTTGTTCACTTGTTTTGTCTAAGGGAGAGAAATATGAGCTCTTATTGTGTTTATGTGTTGCACAAAGTGGATGAGGATTAGTCATCCATATCACCTTACATATATACACATAAACAAAGGCTCCAAAACGTCATCCTAGGGGTTGTCCAGTTGTCTTAAGCCTAAAATAACCTGATGCCGACATGGAGATGTGGTCTCGATAGACTACATGGTGAGATGGGCTAGTAGTTCTGGTGGATTGGTGGTGAGCTTGGTGAACAATAGTTTGTTGTAGTACAAGTTGTTGGTCGTGGACTTTCCATGACTTGTCATGGATATTGGAGATAATGATGATTACTTCCTAGTCTTGGAAGTACTTCCCTCGCTAAGAGGGAGTGTTGATTTTTTTAGCTTGGGAGGTACTCCAAGCCTTGAGGATCAAGGGTTTGGAGGAAGGAGCTCCACAAGTGGCCTTGTGGGCTTGAAACCCAAGCTTGGGGTTTTGCACCCATCAATGTTGGGGACAAAACTATGGAGACACTTCGACATGTGATGGATGAGGATGATAGTACTCATTGAGACGAATCCAACGCAACAAAAATCATCGAATTCCCAGGTCTACAAGTGAAGATAATAATTTTTATGTGTTACGGTGAGAAGGAAGGGACATAAAGGCAAGTTGGCCTTGTGTTAGAGGTGCCCTTGGGAGGGTTATTCGATCCCCACATGAAACATATAAATAGAAGTCCATGTGAGACTTCATAGACACATCCAATGAGTATCAATTAATAGACAAAACACTCCTGAGGCAGCCGAGCTAGAGGAGAAGGCTAGACATGTAAGAGGAGGATTGTTTTTGTCTTTTTGTGTGTCTCTTTCAGGGTCGTGAAGTTACAAGAGGTTGTTGCATGCATTAAGCGCAGATTGGATGGTGTTTTGGGGTTGTTTGTGGTAGTATACTCTTTCATACAGCAGGCCGCATTGATGAGGAACACCTACAACTAGGTTGCAGGCCTTATTTGTCTTGTTCAAGGGGCCGAGAAGCTTCAGCCAGAACCGCATATCTATTTTGGGTGAACATGTGGCTAGAATGTTGGGTTTTGAGGCCTAGAAGAAGGCTAGGAGGCAGCAAGTTGTTGAAGGGACCTTATGGAGGGAGGCCACAATCAAAGGGAGGTCTGGAAGGCATAAAAATAAGGTTGTAGCAGCATGCTAACAAGCCCTAACAAGAGTTCAAACCTACAGCAGTTCATAGTGTACACCAACCCTTGATGACATAAGGTATGTAGGTTTGTTGGTGTTTTTGAGTTGACTTGATGCAAGTGGGATGGGTGTCCAAGGGTTGGCCAGTTTGAGAAGTCTGTTGGCAGCCAAGAGGAGGGTTTCATAAGTGTGAGGATGCCTTAGCCAGAGGTAGATGCTACAACAAGTATTGGTCACTTGTGGGCTGTTGGAGGGCAACGTGAGAATGGGCCAAGTGTGGACATTAGATTGGGTATTTATGGTCTACTAGAGAACAACGTGATAGTGTCCAAGTTGGAGCCCGACGTGCACCATTTTCATGGACTTAGATGGTTGCTAGAGTGGCAGAAGAAGAGCTCAAGGGTCTGATTAACCAAGAGCAGATTGAGCAGCCCTAGACTTGTGTGTGGAGAAGGACTTCTACAGCAGATGATGGGTAGTCCTCCTAGCTCGTGTTCATTGTGGGAGATGGACATCTTGCAGTGATAGGTGGTAGCCCTCTGTGCCCTATGTTGGTCTTCATTAGAGCAACGCACGAAGACCATAGTGGGTTGAAGTCCCTGAGTAGCTGAGGAGAAGCAGTGGGCAGATTAAGAGTTATTCACAAACGGAGTTGTGAACAACTCAACAGAAGTCTCGATGTGTTGATGCATTGATGGATGAACGATCAACTAGTGAGCAGATTGAATAGGCGAGGTTCAGTGATCGGATGGACTTAGATTGTTGATAGAGGCAGTGTTGCAGATTGGGAGCCGAAGGACCGAGTAGGTACAGGGTACGACCGAGAGGAGCTAAGAGAGCATGTGACATCCAGATGATCAGAGGATCTTGTTGAGGGAAGATTGGTTGTCAATGGATTGACACCAAGCCCCAATTTTGTATCTTGTACTAGTGGATGTATGAGGGCCATTATCCCTAGTACGGGAGCCCTAGACTGTTGCATTATATGTTGATTAACAAAGTTATACAGTGATATGGGGTTTAGCGGTGAGTCTTGTTGGGTGAAACCCACGAGATGAGGGTTCAAATCTCATTGAGTATATGTTTGACCTGTTGTGTCTTGGCTAGAAGAGTAGGCGACCCCATAGAGGACGTCTCAGCTCTTGTTGAGGCATAAGTTTCCTGCTATTGTGTGGCTTGCAGGTTGTTGCACGTAGCCTAGGTTTATAGTGGCAGCCAGTTAGATTTGATCCTAGGTCTGTTCAGGATAACTCTCACCAGTTACCGATTATCCTAGATTCTAAAAAAAACAAAGTTGGGTTCAAAATTGTAAAATGTTGTATATATTTTATGCACTAGTAGATTTACTATTGTTTATATTCCATTGTGCAAAGTAGTATCATTGTGATTCTTGGTTTGGTAGCGTCAGAGACTTTAAGACTATCCTAGCACCAAGGTCGTGGAAAATCAACAAAACCCACAATAACTCTTATCTTCTGATAGAACTTCAAATGACGAATTCCAAGACCTATGACCCTTGCCCAAGACCCCTCCAAGACGAAGTCAAACTTCTCCTTGAAGCACTTTCTCAACCTGAGCCAAAATTGCGTTATAGTAGCCTCCACTTCTCCTTTGACCAAGAATTTTGACCTGCAATATTGACTGCAACTTCAACCTCTCTTACCTGCAACTTTTGGCCTCCTTCACTTCGCACATGTGACATATTTGAGGTAGTTTAGATCGCTTCTTACCTTTGCTTGCATAGGCTTATTTTTCTTTGACTACTCGGCTTGTACTTTCATACTTCTTTGACCCTTGATCTAGCTTCTTGACTTGACTATAATTCAGTGTTTTTGTAGCTGAGAATGTGCCCTAATTACAGTCCGAACGTGTGAGACATTATCCCAAAATAGACCTTGAAAGACTTTGATTTATCTTTCCTCTTGTCTTCTTCCTTCTTCACTTGATATGAGACTTCTCCTTGTGTTTAGATCGAACTTCTATGATGTGATTGGATGTACTTTGAATGAGGTTGAGTACCCTTATTTTTAGGCTTCTTATTCTAGCTTGTAGGGTGACTTGTCACTGTCTCTAGGCTGACTTGATACTTGAAAAGGCCAACTTGACTTGGAGCATTATGACAAGGTCTTGGAGGGTCTTTGACTCTATATAAACTTCTTTTACAATATGTAACATGCCCAAAAGGGTCTTCCATACATGACAATAACTCAATTGGCTTGTAGACTCAATGACAAGCCGTAGAAGCACTCAATGGGTGCTTGACCTATAAATAAATTTTCCTTGAGCATGAAACCCATGCCTCAAGAATGACAAAAATATATTTATTTTTCTCTTTACATCAAATACATAAAAACATGATTACATATGTCATTATGAAGACCAAACTTGGTTACATATTTCACCTTGCTCAATTGGTATGACTGCACATTTAAAGAGCCTTTCAGGGCTAAGCATGTGGCTACTTGGAAACCCTTTGCTAGGGTGGGAATGGTTGAATGATCATTTGGGAGCCCGTGTGTTCACTTGTGAAAGGAAGAAAGGTGAGTCCTTGGCAGTTTTGAGGTCATTTTTACACACTTTCTTGGAAACCCATTGCTAGGGTGGGAATGGTTGAATGATCATTTGGGAGACCATGTGTCCACCTGTGAAAGGAAAAAAGAAAAGCCCTTCGGTAGTTTTGAAGTCATTTTTACACACTTGTAAAAGAGGTCATGCCCACTGGGGGCTTATGTGCCCACTTGGAGGGTTTCATGGCAGATTTTGAAAACTAATTGAAAATCCCTCGTGCATTGAAGGGCAACTAGACACTGCATCATAGCACCCTTTCCCCTTTATTTGCAAAGATGGGACATTGTTGAGTACTTTGCCACTTTAGCTTTTTTTGTATATGTGGTGTGATTGCCCCTAAAATTTTGTTTCTAGGTTAATTAATTGAAGAAAAAGGCGAGTTGCCCCGCCATAGGCTAGTATAGGGAATTTTAGCCTAGGAAATTAATAATTTAATGTGATGGAAGTTGAGAACCTCATCTATAAATAGAGTTGAACTTCCTCTCATTTTCTCATGGTTGGATTTTGGGGAGAAACCCCTTGGTAAATCGAAAAAATGTCATTTTCTCTCTTATAATTTGGCTATGGATGGATAAGTTGACTTACTTTTCTTGGCTGGAATTGTGATGTAATTCTCTTCTCATGCATGCTTATGGTGGATTTTGGATGATGCGTGTTGAAGTAATTTTATTTGATTTATCCTGGTATTATGTTACATGGAATAATTGTTCATGTATTAAGTTACTTTATTTGGTATTTTCTTCATTATCCCTTGCTGAATTATATGTTACATGGGATAATTGTTCATGTGTTAAGTTACTTTATTTGGTATTTGCTTCATTATAGCTCGTTGAATTACACCCTTAATGGTATTATGTTACATGGAATAATTGTTCATGTATTAAGTTACTTTATTTGGTATTTTCTTCATTATCCCTTGCTGAATTATATGTTACATGGGATAATTGTTCATGTGTTAAGTTACTTTATTTGGTATTTGCTTCATTATAGCTCGTTGAATTACACCCTTAATAGAGAAATAGACAGAGCAATAGAGATAGCTTTTACTTTACCTTAATCATCCAAAAAAAAATTAGACCCTAGAGCTCAAACCCTAGGTTAAGTTAATTTATTTGCAATAGTTTGTTTAGAGATAGCTTTTACTTTCCCTTAATCATCCAAAAAAAAATTAGACCCTAGAGCTCAAACCCTAGGTTAAGTTAATTTATTTGCAATAGTTTGTTTGGATCTAATTATGACTCCAACATCGTTTACTTTCCCTTAATCATCCAAAAAAATTCAAACCCTAGGTTAAGTTAGTTTATTTGCAATAGTTTGTTTGGATCTAATTATGACTCCAACAAAACCCTAGAATTGTTTAATTCCTTGACTCCGTATGCCCCCCCTCCTCTCACACACACACACACACACATATTGACTCAACTATGTGTTCGGGGACCCAATTGAGGCTTAATTGGTTTAAATAGCCTTTAGATTGACCCACAAAAACTTTTGAGCCAAAATCCTAGAAAATAGCAAGAACATGACATCAAAGAAGTTAAGTGCAAAAGGAAGTTCAACGAGGGAAGCATCAAGTGGGTCGATATAGACAAAGGCATGCTTAAATATTATCCTAATCCCTACTCCAAGCCATTAGTAAAGCTAGATAGTTTAGTAGAAAACCTTTCAAAGGACCTCCCACACCCAATTTCCCTTATGGATAAGGATTCAAACTCCATATAAAAAAAAAAATCAAAGTCTTCAAAAACCTTAAGGATTTGAAAAAATTTACTTGATCTACAAACCCCGTAGGAGATTGGATTACAAAGTTTTGGTTCTGGCGAGTAGTTCATCTTCTAAGGCGCAAGGAACTAAACCAAAAGTGGTAGGGAGGAAATATGTTTGTCAAAAATTAAGACCCAAACAAAAAAACTCTCAAAAGTAGGATTCAAGGATACAGAGAGGTTTTATCGATCATTAGCTAAAAAGAAGGGTAAAAAGACATTAGGGGAAACAAATGACTATTAAGTGGGGCGAGGTTTTATTGATCATTAGCTAAAAAGACATTAGGCGAAACAAATGACTATTAAGTGAGGCCTTAGAGTAGGGAGCTCAAAGAGGGTTCATCCATGAAAAGTCTCTCCTTGAATGTGAAAGGGGTAGGAAGTGCTCGTAAGAAGCTAGCCTTCAAAATATTGTTTGTCATTTATAAACCAAATGTAATAATGATCCTGAATCCCATGTGTAAGGACTCCAAAGCAAAGGCTATGTCATCATATTATTTAACAAATTGGACCTTTTTTTGTAGACTCAACAAGAATATGGAAAGGTAATTGTTAGCTTTCAGGTTACTCCAAAGGTGTTTCCAACATGTTTGGGGGTGCTTAATGAGATTCAATCGTCAAATGGTCAGAGGTGAAATAGCACATGGAAGATCGTTTTTGATGCACATTTGAAGTAGATTTCTCAACAGTTGCTTGACCTTAATTAGGTGCTTGCTTTGGCATTCTTCCCTAGGGCGTTGAAGTTTTCTTGACAACTTCAGGGGCATGAAGTGATTGCTTAGTAGTTTCTCGACCTTAATTGGGTGCTTTCTTGGCATTCTTTGTTGAATTTTTCTTAACAACTTAGGGGGCATGGCCTCATGGGACGATCTACTTTCTTGTAGGAAGCCCTATCTGCGAGTGTTGCCATCTTGGAGGAGTGCATTGTTGAAAAGTGTAACTAGGTTCGGTCTTCATAATGACATGTAATTGTGACTTCTGTAAATTATGTAATGAAGAAAATAAAATTCTTATTGAAAAGTGTAACTAGGTTCGGTCTTCGTAATGACATGTAATTGTGACTTTTGTAAATTATGTAATGAAGAAAATAAGATTATTATTGCAAGCCTTGCTTCATGGGTTTCATGAGCAATTGATTTTATTTTAGATGGCTCCCATTGAGAGCCTTAGGATTTGTCATTAGGGTCAAAGAATTAATGTCATGTATGAAAAGCTCTTCTTGACATGTGTAAAATGTATATGAGTCAATTAATGTAATATTCCTAATTAGCCATGGCTAATTGGAATATTCAATTTTGCTCAATTTTGCCTTCTATAGTTATTTGTAAATAAAAAGGTGAGGAAAAGGGGACATAACTCACTTTTAGAATAAAAGTCACTTCCTAGTAGCGCAACGCTGTGACTTAAAGGGGAGCCAAGGGGGCCAAAGGACCACGCAGACACTTGGAGGGACTACGCAAATCAGAAAAGGAACACGTGGCAAGAGGAGATTATGTTGGAGGAGGTGAGCCTTGGGATTGAGAGAGGCCAGTGCTATAAAGGAGAGAGGAGCCTCCTCATTTTGGCATTCAGTTATGGGCATTTGAGCTAGTCACTTCGACTTGGAGCACGCTGACTGTTTAGCCTGTCTGCAGCACTGTTTAGTGCACTCAGTGTCTCCGTTCGGAGATCTCACCCTTAGCCCCAGGGGACTTCGAGTGCTTACTCGTTGCAAGGTAGTTTCAGCAGTTTTTTTGCAGTAGTTTGGATCTTTGGCATTGAGGGGGAGCTGAGCATTGGAGGCCTGGGAAATCTTGAGAGAGAGGGACGCAGTTCTTCTGGGGGCAGTTCTGGATTAGGGGTTTGTGGAGGAGTTGAGTTGGGAGATTAAGCAAGAGATCAGCTCTTGCATATTGGAGGAGTTTGGCAGAGTTTCAGGTAGTATTTTGGAGGATTCTACTCAGTGGCAGTGTAGAGCCTTGAGGGATGAGCCTTGAGGGATTGCGTGATTCCCCAAGGGGGCGATTTTCGGGGGTCAGCCATTTCAGAAAAGCTTTCTGGGTTTTTCTGGGTTTTCTAAGTAGAGGCTGATTCCAGAGTTTCAACATTTTCTGAGTAGGGGAACAACCCCAAATCCTCATTTGATTTCCAGCAGTAGTAGTAGCACGACAGTTCTCCAGCAGCATCCACGCAGTTTAGAGAGAGGCCATTCCTTTGCTATTCTGAGTGTATTTCTTCACTTGCCTAGTGCAAGTCGAGGTGCCATCTTTCTGATCACCTCCTGTACTCATTCCATGACTCAGTGTAATAAAATGGCTTAGCATTTCTCTCTGCATTTCTCGAGTATCTGCTTATATTTCATGTTTACATTATTATATGTTGCACCACTGTTATTTTTATCATTTTGAGCTTCCACGTTATTATATCATTTGTGCGTATTTGGTTGGAGTTTACTGGGGTTTTTGGGGAATATATTTGAACGGGATATTATAGTGGTATCAGAGCATAGATCTGGCTCAGCCTGTGGAGCTAGCAATCTATGATACCGGGGGAAAAACCAAACATCTATTACAGAGGTAGGAGATACAGAGACACTGGGCGTAGGTTGGAGAACACCTACAGAGAGGGAAACTGTGTTCCGATGGTGGACACAAAACAAGAGGAGCCTGTGGTTGACGCAAAACAAAAGGAGCCTAGGGTGGATGCAGAGCAAGAGGATCCAATGGCAGATGAGGACGGGAAGAGATTTGCGGACATGCTCCTCAAATCAGTGCAGGATTTGTCAAGGCAGATCGAGGTGATGGGGCATAGATTCACGGCAGTGGAGGCTAGACAACGTCAGAACCCACGGGTTTTCCATGTTGGTGAGGGATCGGGTACATCCCACCATTTTCCAGAGCAGGGTGCCACTCAACATGATATTACTCCGCAGATGGCCTCACATGCCCCAACACGCTCTACCATGCCCACTTTCCTAGGAGCAGACACGGGGGCCGGAGCCCGACAAGAGGCAAAGCCCGGTCATATGGGCGATTATTTTGCAGAGTACCAGGCCTATGGGCAGGAGTTCAAGGATGCTCTTTTACTCAGAGATTTTGTTCAATTCCAGCGGGATAGTAGACCCCGTGACCATCACAGAGGACACCGGCATTATCACGATGGAGACACCCACCGCACAGCTAGTAGATTCCAATTGCCTACGTTTGATGGTTCATCAAACAATTCGGCAAGGTCTTGGGTGGAGAAGCTGGACATCTATTTCCAGCTTAACCAGATGTTGGAGGCAAAGGCCATCAAGGTGGCAACATTACATTTGAATGGTAAGGCCTAGGATTGGTGGTTCCATGGGATGGTTACACTCGGGCATTCCATAGTGACGACGTATGCCGAGTTCACTAGGAGATTGATGGAGAGGTTTGACCGGAGGGATCCAAAACAGCACTTTGTTGGGCTGACGAGGCTCAGACAGACAGGGAGCCCATAGACCTACATTGCTGACTTTTTGAGGGTTTCAGTGATGGTGCCAGATCCATCCACGGCACGGAGGATCTACATGTATGTTGAGGGGCTGGCAAAGCCACTTCGGGGTCTAGTCAGATCCGCTAGACCAACCACACTTCAGGATGCTATTAGCAAGACCCAGGACTTACAGGATGTCTTACGCAGGACCCGGACACCTTACCCCCAGCGACAGGCTTTCCAGCCTAAAGGGAAGGATGTGAGGATTCCGCCTCCGAAGGGGAATCCAAGACGAGTACAGATTGACGATGATCCCAGGAGTGAGTTGAAGAAGCAGTTGTGCTTCACCTGTCAGGAGCTGATAAACGTGACAGAACTTCGAGGATTCATTGGCATTTGCACTTACTACCAGACATTCGTCAAGGGTTTCTCACAACTTGTTGCACCCCTGACAGATTTGACAAGGAAAGGGGCATTTAGTTGGTCGGATACAGCGCAGCAAGCCTTTGACAGGCTCAAGGAGGTTATGAGCGGTTGCCCAGTGCTTGCATTGCTAGATTTTACGCAGCCATTTGTTTTGGAGTGTGATGCGTCGGGTGAGGGGATCGGCGCAATGTTGATGCAGGGAGGTCACCCTAGAGCCTTTGAGAGCCAGAAGCTCCTTCCGCACGAGAGGTTGTATTCTATATACGACAAGGAGATGCTAGCCATCATGCATGCATTGGCCAAGTACCAGCAGTATTTGGTGGGTAACAGGTTCAGGGTGAGGACTGATCACAACAGCCTCAAGTTCTTTTCGGAGCAGAAGCACCTACAGGAGAGGCAGCAGAAGTGGATCAGTAAGATCCAAGCGTATGACTTTGACATTGAGTATGTCATGGGTAAGAACAACGTGGTAGCAGATGCCCTTTCACGTAGACCAGCCACGTTGTCTCTTATGAGCTTGGACATAGACTGGAGGGCTCGACTCCTAGTACAGTACTCCAAGGATAGATTTGCATGTGAGGTTCTGGATGGGCAAGTGGCGGATGACAGGTACAGGGTGGTCAATGAGATCATCTACTACAGAGACCGGATCTTCTTGACTGAGGGATCTCAACTCAAGAAGAAGATACTTCAGGCGTCACATGATTCACCATTGGCAGGTCATCAGGGGTTTACCAAAACCTACAGGGCCATTAGAGAGAGGTTCTCATGGAAGGGCCTCAAGGAGGACGTACTCCAGCATGTACGGGAGTGCGATGTTTGCCAGAGGAACAAGGGGGAGATGAACCATCCAGCAGGACTATTGCAGCCTCTTCCCATTCCGGAGGGGAAATGGGAGTGTATTTCAATGGACTTCATCACAGCGTTGCCCATGGTACAGGGCAAGGACTGCATCTTTGTCGCCGTTGATCAGCTGACAAAGTACTCACACTTTTTCTCCATATCCGCACACTACACAGTAGCGCAGGTGGCCGAGCTGTTCTTCAAAGAGATTTTCAGGTTACATGGTCTTCCCAAGACCATCACTAGTGACAGGGACAGTCGTTTCTTGGGCGGATTTTGGCAGGAACTTTTCCGGTTGGTGGGGACGGAGTTGACACCGAGTACCAGTTATCACCCACAGACGGACGAGCAGACAGAGATAGTTAACAAGCGGCTGGAGGGCTACTTGCGTAACTATGTTAGTGGGCAACAGCGAGCATGGCTGAAGTGGCTGCGTCTGGGAGAGTACTGCTATAACACTACACATCACATGTCCATTGGTATGTCACTATTTTATGCTTTGTATGGATATCATCCCTTATCTTTTGTTGACGTGATATTTGGTGCTAGCAAGGCTCCGAAAGCCAAGATTTGGATCCAAGAGAGTCAGGATATTCTCTGAGCTCTCAAGGATAATATGGCTACAACGCAGAACCAACAAAAGTTGTATGCTGACAGGTGTCGCGTGGAGAGACAGTTTGAGGTAGGGGACTTGGTCTACCTACGATTATAGCCATACCGACAGTCGTCACGGAAGCAGAAGGGGGCTGAGAAGCTCAAGCCCCGCTTTTACGGGCCATACAGGGTGATACGCAGGATTGGACAAGTTGCATATGAGTTGGAGCTGCCCCAAGGCAGCAAGATTCATAACGTCTTTCATGTATCATGCCTAAAGAAGGCATTGGGGCAGCATGTGACAGTGACAGATGAGCTACCACCCACGGATGATGAGGGGCATTTGGTGTTGCAGCCAGAGGCTATTATTGATACCAGGGAGAGGCAGCTACGGAACAGGACAATCCGGGAATTCTTTGGTGAGGTGCAAGAATTTGCTGGATGAGGATGCCCACTTGGGAGAGTGAGAAAATTTTGCAGCATCCATCACTTCAATTGCTTGAGGACAAGCAACATTTTGCCGGGGGAGACTGTAATATTCCTAATTAGCCATGGCTAATTGGAATATTCGATTTTGCTAAATTTTGCCTTCTATAGTTATTTTTAAATAAAAAGGTGAGGAAAAGGGGACATAACTCACTTTTAGAATAAAAGTCACTTCCTAGTAGCACAACGTTGTGACTTAAAGGGGAGCCAAGGGGGCCAAAGGACCACGCAGTGATGGGGCCAACGCAGACACTTGGAGGGACTACACAGATGGAAAAAGGAACACGTGGCAAGAGGAGATTACGTTGGAGGAGGTGAGCCCTGGATTAAGAGAGGCCAATGCTATAAAGGAGAGAGGAGCCTCCTCATTTTGGCATTCAGTTATGAGCATTTGAGCTAGTCACTTCGACTTGGAGCACGCTCGTTGTTTAGCCTGTCTGCAGCACTGTTTAGTGCACTGAGTGTCTCCATTCGGAGATCTCACCCTTAGCCCTGAGGGACTTCGAGTTCCTACTCGGGCAAGGTAGTTTCAGCAGTCTTTTTGCAGTAGTTTGGATCTTTGGCATTGAGGGGGAGCTGAGCATTGGAGGCCTGCGCAGTCTTGAGAGAGAGGGACGCAGTTCTTCTGGGGGCAGTTCCGGATTAGGGATTTGTGGAGGAGTTGAGTTGGGAGATTGAGCAAGAGATCAGCTCTTGCATATTGGAGGAGTTTGGCAGAGTTTCAGGCAGTATTTTGGAGGATTCTACTCAGTGGCAGTGTAGAGCCTTGAGGGATTGCGTGATTCCCCAAGGGGGCGATTTTCGGGGGTCAGCCATTTCAAAAAAGCTTTCTGGGTTTTTCTGGGTTTTCTGAGTAGAGGCTGATTCCAGAGTTTCAGCATTTTCTGAGGAGGGGAACAACCCCAAATCCTCATTTGATTTCCAGTAGTAGCAATAGCACGGCAATTCTCCAGCAGCATCCACGCAGTTCAGAGAGAGGCCATTCCTTTGCTATTATAAGTATATTTCTTCACTTACCCAGTGCAAGTCGAGGTGACATCTTTCTGATCACCTCCTGTACTCATTCCATTACTCAGTATAATAAAATGGCTTAGCATTTCTCTGCATTTCTCGAGTATCTACTTATATTTCATGTTTACGTTATTATATGTTGCACCACTGTTATTATCATTTTGAGCTTCCCAGTTATTATATCATTTGTGCGTATTTTGTTGGAGTTTACTGAGGTTTTGGGGGAATATCTCTAAACGGGATATTACAATTAAGTTTCTAGAAAGCCCTCCAAAGACTAGCACAGTCCTCTTCTCTTGATGTCAGCCTACAAAATGAAGTTATAACTCATGTCGGCTCACCCAAAGTGACACACCCATTCGGATCCTAATGTCAGCTCATTATATGGATGAATGACTATATATACAAGGTTAGGGTCATCACAAAAGACACATATCAGAAGCTCAGATATCTGAGATTTTCGGTGGCAACAGTAAGTTCAAATGTTTGATTTTCGAAGACAGAATTGCGCACATCTCTCTGTAGTCTCGGATGGGTAACAGCAGTTCGGATGTATCTCTCGCTTTGTAGTTTCGGATGGATGCGATAGAGATTACATTTCGGATCACACTCTGAATTTCAGGTAGTCAATTATAGTGGCAAGTTCAAAATGAAGTGTTAAAGAGACAATGAAGATCCTTTTATGGCTAACTACAAAAATAGAAGCTTGATCTCTGAATGGCTGATATTTGTGCTACAGTTCGGACAAGAGAATACAGTTCAGAGTTCAATGCTCTAAAATAGTCACAGGTCCGCATCATAAAGGACCTATAGTTTGACATTATACCACAGTGATTCGTTCTCACAGCAAAGGAGCATTCAATGCGATTGTTTGAAGGTCTCAGCGATTAGTGACCATGGTATTACTTCAAGATTCAGTGCTACTGTTGAAGAAGAGGTTCTTATCATTACAGTGATCTCAGTGACTACAGTGATATCATATAATGAAAAGTAGAAGAAACTGAGAGAAAGTAATCGATAAGGTGGAAGAGGACTTGTGTCCTGATCTTGGAGAGGCTACTAGGTCAACGGTCTTGGTCTTGGTATTCGGCAATTGGAATCTCTATAAGAAGAATTTGTGTGGGTTTTCCTCTCAAAGAGTGAGAGGTTTTGGCCCTGGCTCACAGCCTACATGTTGTGTCTCTTGTGTATTTATGTTCATGCATTGGTTATTGTTTGATGAATAACACTAATAATCTAATATGAAGAAGATCCTAATATAAACAAGAAAAAAAGCATTCACAAGCAATCACTAATAGAAGAGAAATCACCTAATGCTAATACACTAGATTTATCAACATGGTTTCAGAGCTAAGTTATTGAAGTCAAAGGAAGGGCATCTAATCAAAGAGACACTCAAGGATCAAGTTTCAAGAAAGGCATCTAAGCAAGTCAAAGGTTATCAAAGCAAAGATCAAGATCTCCATTGAAGAAGCAATATACAACAAAAAAAGTTTTAGATCCTCTAGTCATCATCAAAAAACCACAAAGACCCTCATCAAGTTATCTAGATAGAAAGATAGCTTGAAATACTTTGAAGACAAAGATCGTATTATCTTGAAGAAAGTTGAAACCCTAGAAGCATTTTTGATCTGCATTCATTCACTACCAAAGAAGGTGAATTATTTTGAAGACAAACAAGGCTAGAAGGCATTGCCATCATCTTCAAAAGTTACAAAGCAAGTTCCCTCTCATTGAAGTTAGGAGCCTCTTCTTATCCTTGAAGAAGATCATCCAAGGAAGCAGCAAAAATCACCATCAACAAAGAAAGCTAGATCTAAAGGCGTTGACATCATAAAAGAAGCAATCTCCTTTATTGAAGAAATGCTTTTTCATTTGGAAGAATATCATCCAAAAGGGAGCACTAATACATCTTCTTCAACCATCATCAAAGCAATCAAGTTGAAGATTTCATCTTCACTTGTCAAGTAAGTATCTTTCATTCTTTAATCAAATTTGGTAAAATGACTTCGTATTTGCAAGGAGATCTATAAGTTGGTTGGGTCATCAAAATTCCTTACATGGAAAAAGAAGTGTAGACATAGTAATTGAACACACGAATAAAAGGACTCTAACATTTGCAGGAAGGAAAGGAGAGTTTGGAAAATTTGGTCCTCAGAAAAGAAAGAAGACCATAGCTGAGATTCAATGCTATGGATGTAAAAATGATGGACATTACAAGAAAGATTGTCTTAAAGGGACAATATTAAGAGGAAGAGAAGCCCATATCACCAAAGAAGTGGAGGAAGTCGAAGAGAAGAAGTCCAAGAAAAGAGGAAGTAAGAGATCTCTACTATGCCAAGATAGTCTCCCTCACAAAAGGTCTTGACATAGATTCTAAATCTTATGTTCTAGGATATGGCGATAATAAATAATAAGATGCAACATGGCATGATGGAAGCATTAGAAACAAGATATCACCATAGGAAACATGAAGGATGTCTAGAACAAAATCCATGGCAGTCAAATATGAAAGATATAGCTCTTGGGAACATCATTACAAACTTAAGGAACGGAGGTGAAGGAAATAGCTCTTGGGACAACGGATGAAGTCATCCAGGACAAGGCTCATCATACATCAAGTCAAAAACGAAACATCTGCCAAATGGGGATATGCAAGATCCTCAAGATTCTCTGATAAAATCCTCATCGGAGGGTTCACGGATCTAGAGAGGAAGCAAGTGTTTCATCAAGGACTCCAACTTGTGGAGTTCATGGGATGATGATATGATGACATAAGAGATGTAGCAGATAAAGGGGTTGAAGATCTTATCAATCAAGGAAGTTGTTGAAGGAAGCCTAGATGACCTAAAGGTAAATGAGGTATGTATGCTTGTATTTAATATTAAAATGTCATATCGTATGGTTGCAGGTAATATGGACCACTACTTCTATCTTGATAAGCATGATCAAGGGAAAAGGATCTCCTCCTCAAGAATGCAGGAAGACATAGACCACACTAGATGAAATCAACATAATATGTCCTCATATGAAGTATGAGGTGGTTGACTACAATTAAGGAACTCTGATTAGAAGCTCTTGGCAATGGAATGTGTGAAGAAAGGAAGGAAGAGATCGTGAGATATGCAACCATGATAAAGGAAATCAACATCCAAAAAACCAAGAAGATTTGACTAGGAAATCTCCTAGAAAGATATGAAGACTCTGATAGAAGTCTAAAAAAGATGGAGACCCTTGACAATGGATATCTTTGGGAGATGTGTCAACATGTATGCAGGATGTTGATACCTACAGGAAGATGTCATGATGAAAGACCATCACAAAGGTAATTCTGATTTAAGTATTCATTTCGTATTTTTGAACTAATATCTGGATGGGCTTATGTAGGACTGCCAAAGGGAAGATCTATGGATGACTTCCAGAAAAAACCATATAGAAGGATGTAAGATACTTTCAGAAAATATGGCATGAAGAAAGCAACATGACATGAAGCAAAGCCAGATGGAAAAACTGATGAATCACTTTCTGATGAAAGGAATAAGGACATGAATGACTCATCAACAAAAGTGATGGATGGTTTGTGCCCTATGAAGAAGTCCCAAAAGATGAAGACTCCATGACAAAGAATAAATTCATGACATCAAAGGAAGGAGCTCTTCAAGCAATTGGTTGTTCCATGATATCCACATGAGGAGATGTTGTAGGTCCCTAATTAAGAGGGAGCCTGAAAAGAAGTTTCTTACTTGGAAGAAACTTGGAAATTCTTAAGCCAAGAGGGAGCTTAGGTACATTCCATTTGTAGGAACACTAAAAATCCTTTATTGAAATATATCCTCCCTACCTGAGAGGGAGAGATAGACACATCATTCTGGTCTTCACCTGGGAAGACAAAATGGAGGATTTGGTAATTATTTGGCATCCGATACTCTTTGAGGATGAGATAGGGATTCCAATAGAAGAGTAGTCGTGGAGGACCGATATTCTTTGAGGGCTAGGGAGTCCAAGATAAGAATCATCCTCATGGAACACACCCTAAGTACCCAAATAGGGGATGTTCCGAGAGAGACAATGATGAGAGAGTCTATAAATCATTGGTCTTGCCAACATTGAGCTCAAATCTTCTGGAGAGATGGATTTGTTAGTCAAGGCCTTGCTATGTAACAATGTTGGTTGATATGATGCTATACAAATGAGTTACCAATCCGAAATTCTTCTTATGAGAAATTCTTCAGATTGAGAATGACCAAGTACCGTTATGAATACCTCCCTAGTTAAGAGGGAGTGTTGAAAAGTGTAACTAGGTTCAGTCTTCATAATGACATATAATTGTGACTTTTGTAAATGATGTAATGAAGAAAATAAAATTATTAGTGTAAGCCTTGCTTCATGGGTTTCATGAGCAAGTCATTTTATTTTAGATGGCTCCCATTGAGAGCCTTAGAATTTGTCATTAAGGTCAAAGAATTACGGTCATGTATGAAGAGCTCTTCTTGAGCATGTGTAAAATGTATATAAGTCAATTAAGTGTCTAGAAAGCCCTCCAAAGACTAGCACGGTCCTCTTCTCTTGATGTGGCCTGCAAAATGAAGTAATAACTCATGTCGACTTAACCAAAGTGACACACCCATTTGGATGCTAACATCGGCTCATTATATGGACGAATGACTATATATACAAGGCTAGGGTCATCGCAGAAGACATAATTCAAAAGCTCGGATATTTGAGATTTTTGGTGGCAACAGTAAGTTCGGATGTCTGGTTTTTGGAGAAAGAATTATGCACATATCTCTATAGTCTCGAATGGGTAACAGTAGTTCAAATGTATCTCTTTTTGTAGTTTCAGATGGGTGAGACAGAGATTACAGTTTGGATCAAACTCTGAATTTCAGGTAGTCAATTACAATGGCAACTTTAGAATGAAGTGTTAAAGAGACAGCAAAGATCCTTTTATGGCCAACTACAAAAATAGAAGCTCGATCTCTGAATGAATGTCTTTGTGCTACAGTTCGAACAAGAGAATATAGTTCATAGTTCGATGCTCTAAAATAGTCACAGGGTCGCATCATAAAGGACCTACAGTTTGACATTACACCACAGTGATTCAATCTCACAACAAAGTGAAAGGAGCATTCAGTGCCATTGTTTGAAGGTGGTCTCAAATATTAGTGACCATGGTATTACTTCAAGATTCGGTGCTACTGTTGAAGAAGAGGTTCTTATCATTATAGTGATCAGAGTGACTACAGTGATCTCATATAATGCAAAGTAGAACAAACCGAGAGAAAGTAATTGATAAGGTGGAAGAGAACTTGTGTCTTGATCTTGGAGAGGCTACTAGGTCAAGGGTCTTGATCTTGGTATTCGTTAATTGGAATCTCTATAAGAAGAATTTGTGTGGGTTTTCCTCTCAAAGAGTCAGAGGTTTTGGCCCTAGCTCATAGCCTACATGTTGTGTCTCGTGTATTTACATTCATGCAGTGGTTATTGTTTGACGAAGAAGAACACTAATAATCTAACATGAAGAATATCCTAATCTAAACATGAAAAAAGAATTCACAAGAAGTCACTAATAGAAGAGAAATCACCTAATGCTAATGCCCTAGATTTCTCAATAGGCATTAAGGCCTAAATAGCAAAGAGTAGTTTGGATCTGTGGATGGAGGCTTCAAGGATTATTAAGTTACGGCAGTGCTCCTACAAGCAGTGGTCTCAAAGGAGTACATGGCTTAGGGGGAGTAATGGATCTGTTTGGGCTTGTATGGAGACATGTAGACACACCACATACGTCTTGGGGCCCTTATTGTGCACATCACCTTCGAGCATCACATATGTACTCTTGGAGTGGAGCACTTTACTTGTGTTGGACTACAAAGCATTTATTATAGGGTGTTTGTAAGGGCTTGGGCCCAAATATTATTGTTGGTCTCCATTACTCCTATATATAGAGAGAGAGAAGAAGGAGAGAATCCCTTAATCACCATCATTATCATACTCTTCTATTTGTACTTGACTTCTTGGAGTGGTTTGCTAGGGTTCACAAGGAAACCCTAAGACAAGTTATACAGTGTTCCACAGGGACGCGTCCCCCAAGGTCGAGTGCACGCACCCTCGCACCCCACGCACTTGGGACGAGGGGATGTCTGGGGAAACATTTCCCCACGTCCCCCTTTTGGGGAGACGTGGGGAGACGCAAAGGGGGACATTTCCCTAGTGTGGGGGACGCGACTCCCCAAAAGGGGGACGCTTGGGCGTCCCCCCTCAAAACAGGTTATGCGCCCCTCCTTAAATTTGCTTGTAAACAATGATTTATGACAGGGAAAACCTAGTATTTTACCATATTTCCCTACTAATGCTATGCAATTCATGGTGATGTTAAATTCTTAAAGTAAAAGTAACATTCTCCTTTATCTTTCATTTTCATCCTTTTACTTAAATTTTTAACATTACCATGAAATGACTCAGGATGTTTGGGAGTGGTTCCGACCTCATTGGATTTCATATGGAGAAATTAGAATTTTAGATCTCACTCAAAATCCAGCAGACTTAACAGTTTTTCAGGAATTCAAGATTCGATGGATTGCAATGTTTCCATTGCATTTTGTCATGTACAAGGGTATGGAATTAGTATTTAATCAAGAGCACCAGGCCCTCTGTGTATTTTAGACTGACTTTTAGACTCATCACCTCACTGTTTTTGAGTTTTAGCTATTATATCAATTTACTATTCCAGACTTTAGATTTCAGTATCTATTATAGTCTATTTTTCTTACTACTAATTAGATTCTAGAATGATGAATGATGAATTTAATTTTTAAATCAATGTAGATTCTAGAATGGTGAATAATGAATAATGAATATGGATCAGATTATTTCATTATTGAATCCCGTGGTCTATGGATGAATCATGTATGTATTAGTGAGGATGATGAGTATGGATCAATGTATTTCATTATTTAATTCAAATATGTATGTATTATTGGATTTATGCTTTCATTATAGAATATGAATTTGATATATATATATATTAAAAAGGAAAAAAATTATATGCCCCGATGTCCCCCCGTCCCCCCTAAATTTCCCTAAAATTTGAGGGTACTCCCACATGTCCCCTTTGTGCGTCTCCCCGTCCCAGAGTCTTGGTGGAACATTGAAGTTATACATGGGAGAACATATTTGTTGGAGACTGCTCTCTCTTACCTATTCATTTGTACTTGGTTTCTCTCTCACTTGGAGTCGCAAGGATCTTGTGATTTTGAATTTTCTTTGAGCATCTTGAAGTCTAAGATTAAGGTTTCATCCCTTTTCTTCCAGTGAATTGTCATGCAATTTAAAGGGGAGTTTAGGTAGATAAACCCTTATAAAACAAGGGCAATGTTATCAAAAGTGGGTTAATCCAGCAACCTAAAGCAATGGAGATGTGAAAAATGAAAGTAACGAGAGACAACAACAATAGGAAAGTTACCGTGATTTAGAGGTTGCAAGATTTAAGGGAATGAGTTATATACAATGGTTCTCTCAACTACCACATACAAACCTACACTAGACACTCTCTTTGGACATAGGGTTACTGATCAAATGGACTCATTTGTACCGAATCATGTTACTGGAATACATAACTTGTGCTGGAGATATTGTATATAAAAACTCAGACCAAGCCCCAATGTATTAAACAGCAAGGAAAATAAAAGGCACAACAACTAAAGAAGAAAGTTGTCATCTGAATATATATATATATATATATCAGGGTATAAAAAGTTGAGACAAAATTTGTAGGGCTGACCTAACCTAGCACATCCAAGCTGACCTTAGATGTCTAATCCAAATATTAAGTTAACCTTACAAAAACTCCTATTTTAATAAGAATGGATGGTGGGCTGACTTGTGTTGAAGGGGAAAAAGTCGACTTATTGTTGGGTTTGCAATGAATAGGGGTGTTGGTGTTAAAATTGGCAACTAGGGCCAAACTCCAAATTGGTCATCTTATTTATGGCAGCTGATATTTTTCTTGGATCCATCTCATCGAGAGGTGTAGGATTGATCTAAAGATCATCTAATTCCGATAAGTACTCATGGAGTTATGAATTTATTTGTGTTATAAGACAATTTATCAAGGTCGGCCAGCAACCAAATAAACCCCACATGTGCTCAACGTTTTAGTATAAAAGGAGATGACTTGAGAGTCATTTCTCACACACACTTCTATCTTGATTTCTCTCCACTTGTCTTGGGTTTTAGTGGAAGAGAAATATAGGAGTGGAAGCCCTAGACGTTGGAGGAAAGAAGACTAAGGGAGCTGCCCTAGAGGAGATGCCCTAGCCCTAGACGCCGTCAAAGAAGAAGTCTAAAACGTTGTCAAGGAAGCATGCCCTAGCCGTAGTCTTGGAGGAATCTTATCAAAGCTAAGAGAGGCCCTAACGCTATCCAAAAGGCAGCCCTAAATGTTGTCTAAAGGCAACCCTAAATGCAGTCTAAGAGCAGCCTAAACGTTGTCCAAGAGGCAGCCCTAAACACTATCCAAGAGCAGCCCTAAACGCTATCCAAAAGGCAGCCCTAAACGCAGTCTAAAGGCAGCCTAAATGCTGTCTAAAGGCAGCCCTAAACATAGTCTAAAGGGAGCCCTAATGCTAACCTACAGTGCCCTTGATGCATGCCTAATACGGTTGAAAAGGTGGGTTGTAGGTGACCCTCAAAACAAGGGCAGCATGAGAGTTTGAGGACTCAAACATGCCCAGGACAGCAATGCTAATAAATGGGACAGCTAGGCTACATGGTGCTGCTAAAACACATGGGACAGCAGCAAAGAATGGCAAGGCAAAGGGGACAGCAGGAAGGAGACAGCAACAAGGTATAGTATGACTGTTAGGGACAACAGCTACAGCATATATCTAGGCAATAGTGGAAAGGGACAGCTGCATAATAAATGGGACAGCAAGATATGCTAAGATAAATGAGACAGCTAGGCATGATGCTTGGTGCAACAAACAGTGGGACAGCAAGCACTCATAGGAGCAGCAATGGATGGCTAGCATGGTACAACAAGGCTGCAAATGGGACAGCAGCCAAGTATGGTGCTGCAAACTCATTAGACAGCAACAAGGTACAGTGTGCTAGTAAATGGGACAACAAAGGGATATTAAAGCAAAGTGGGATAGCAATTGTGACATGACAGCAACAAGCATGGACAACAGCAAGCATGGCAAGCGTGGACAGCATGGATAGCAGTGGCAAGCATGGTGCTGTAAGCACATGAGACATGTATGAAAACATGGTTCAACAATGGCACATGGGACAACAGTGTAGCATAAGGTGCAGCAGCCATGAGGTCCAACATTGTGATGATGGGTGCAGCGTGGTGAGGTGCCGCATGATGACGAGATGCAGCACAATGATAGGTGAAGGAGTCACCTTGGAGAATCAGTTGAAGCATCATGTCTTCATCTGATCTCATGTATTATCTTTTTAGAGATGATCTATGCTCTTGTCTAGATAAGTCAAAGTGTTGACTTTTGTTGTAAAAGTACTATCTCTCTCTCTCTGTTGAACTATTGAAGAACATATAAGAAAAATTGATCAAGGGCTTCCCCACATTAGGGTTTGTCCCTGGCTAGCGCCAAATCTTGTGTCCTCTTGTCTTGGCTTGTCTTTTGCGATTTATGTTTATGTTCTATTTGCAGTGTACTTTAATGCTAATGTGATTGCTAATCTAGAAAAGATATTGAGCTAACTGTGAAAATTGAAATAAATTGCTCTAAGCATAGAACATACCTAAAATTGACATGGTATCATAGGTGAGGTGAAGACAAAGCCCAAGCAAGAGTGAAAGAGCAATCACCCAAGACAGTTGGGAAAGAAAAAAGGATCAATGGATTCCTCATCCTCTTCTAATTCACAGAGGGTGAAGTCGAAGCAGAGAATATTATCAGAATGGCACAGCGGAAGTTTTTGATGGCCTACCTAAAAATCACTTCAATGGGAAGTCCGGATCTAAGGGTGGAAGGAAAGGCAGATGCCTTGGTTGCAATAAATTCGTCCATTATGTGAAGGAAGTGTCTGAATGGCACAGACACATCACTTGATGATGATAACAATCATTTCAAGGACATCTTCAATGATCAAAGGAATGACAGGTAATGCAGGACATCAAGGAAATGGTCGACTCTTCAAAGAAAGCAAGGAACCCTAGGTATGAAGAATCAAATGTTGTTTCTGATAAGATAAAGAAGTGTTATCTTGTATTGGCCCTCTACTTCAGATTCTGTGGGAATATGGCTTATTGATTATAGTGCTTCAAGGCACTTCATCGGATAGAAGGGTGATCTCTCTAATTTAGTAGAGATGGAAACAATCGTGGGATTATACTTGGAGCCGATGCCACCTATCCCGGAAAAGGTGTAGGGAATATTACAACTCAATTGAATGACGGTAACTTGATTCATTTACAAAATCTCTTTTATGTACCTAATCGCAAGAAGAACCTGGTTTCCATTTCGGCAATGGAAGTCAAAGTTTTCAGGGTGGCATTCATCGATGGAAAGGTATGTGTTTGAAAATAGAATTTTCTAAGATGATTTTACTCATGGGTTCAAGGTTGGAAAGCAGGATGGTCCATTGGGAACCATGTCAGTTATCACATCTCATCTATAGCATTGGAGGTCTACTTATTATGGGGCCCTATCCAATATGGGTCAGATGGTAAAAGGAATGCCTAAATTCAAAAAGACCATGAATGTACATGTCTGAGATGTACCGAAGTAAAATCTTACAAGGGGACCATTCCCCTCATATAACAAGTCCACAGGTTTGGAACAACCTGAGGAGTTTGACATTCATGATCGGGAATCTCATTTATACAGGTGGAAGAAAGCCCTTTATGGCTTGAAGCAAAGCACCCCATGCTTAATATGAGAGGATTGATATTTGTCTGATGAAGTTGTGATTCACTAGGAGTGAAGCCGATCCAAGCCTTTACTTGAAGGTGGTGGATGATAGACCTCTCATACTGGCACCTTCTGAGGATGGACCTATTTCTGACAGGTGCAGACCCTCTCATTTGTAGAAGTAAGAGGGAATTGGATTCCAGATATGGAATGGTAAACTACAAGCCCATGACTACCTCGAGGATCTTAACTTTCAGAAGTTATAGGTAGTGATGCCGGATCAGATTTGGGAAATGCCTCTAAGCTTCATAAACTCATTCGCATTAATGTTTTTGGTGAACTTCCATCTGGATATGATTTGCAGTTAGTATGATGAGCTCATATATGTTTGAGCCTCACTGGATTGGTGCCAAGAATCTTCTGAGATATCTTCAGAGCACAATCTCTCATGAATTGAGATACATTGCCAGAAATGTGAAGTTGCATGATTATTCAAATGTTGACTAGGCATGCATTGTGGAGGATCACAATAGCACTTCTGAGTGTTGGTTCTCTTTGGGTTCTGCTCCGATATCCAGGATAAGCAAGGAGCAGAAGACGGTTGCTTTGAGCACTGTTGAAACCGAATACATAGCTACGAGAATGATCTCGTGTGAAGCTACCTGGTTGTGGAAGCTCTTTAGCGAGCTATTTGTACACATGATGGATACCACCATGATCCTCTGTATCAACCAGGGGGGGATTCGATTCTTGAGGAATCCTGTATTATATGATTGCTTGATCCAGGTGGATATTGGTGGCCACCTGCCAAGTCCATCTGGACCCCCATCATTGTCTCTTTCAGCATTTTCAGTTTCCTTAATTGTAGCACAACTTACTATTTTTAGCAGTTTTTCGGGTCCTGAACTTCCGGAGCCGTTTTGAGGCCCTAAACGACGTTTTTTGGGGAATCCGGGGGCAACATGGGGTCCATGGAATGGACCGATGTTGCCCGTTCCAACAATGATAGTGCTCGAATAGATCTTTCTAATGAGCTATTGTACGCGTCAAACGGAGATCATATGCTAAAGTTACGACCC
>APFE031147068.1:0-10764 GCA_000404065.3 Pinus taeda | reverse complement strand
TTCTTGTTGTGTCATTCTAAAAACATCATATTTTGAGTCCTTAGGCCTATAATAGGCTTGATATTTTTTAAGAAATATTTTCTTCATGTCATCCTAAGAAGTGATTGTACATTCTCCTAAACCCATGAACCATTTTAATGCTGTTTCTTTTAAAGTTGCAGGGAAGAGGCGAAGCTTGCGTGTTCATCTGTGTATTCATAAGTTCTACAAAAGATATTGAATTCAAGCATAAATGAGTCAGGGTCTTCTAGTGACATTCCATAAAAGTTAGGCAATATAGAAGGTAGAATGTTTTTCATTTTAACTTTTTCTCCTAATATTGCACTTGTATCTAATAATGGAAATCCAAAAGTAGCTTCCTAATCATTAGTATTTTCTTGTTCATTATCATTTACTCTTTTGTTATCATACTCTTTTTTTTATTTCTTCTTCTCTCTTTCCATTGCCTTCTCTTTTTTCCTCTTCCTCTTTGTCTTCTCCATTCTCTCCGTTGTTTTTCATATCGAAGTCTTTGTTCTAGAGTGAGGATAGTGGATCCTTCCCTTCTTCCATCACAGTTTCAACTATGATAGAAACTTGACATTCAAGTTGTTGTTTGTTTTTGAGAAAAGGTTGATCTATGGGTTCACAAATGGGATGATCTATTTGTTTAACAATTTTTTCCTTATTTCCTTTTGTTTTTCTAAAGTTGGTGTTGCTTTTGGATTCTTTTTCTTTTTACTTCCAAGGTTAACAAGGTTTTTCTTTCAATTAAAGTTAATCTTTATCCTGTTCTTTGTTTCTCCTCTAATTATTCTAGAGTTGGTTTGCTAGCAACTAGTGTGGTTAGATCTGATGGTCAAATTTTTGGGGGTTTTTTCTTAATGAATCTACCTTTCTGATCTCTATCTCTAGGAATAAAGAAACATAAATAAAAGAAACATAACATAGCTAATTTTTTGTTGTTTTTGTTTGTTTGATTATTTTTTAGATTTTGTTTTTATCTTCTAATTGACTATGTTGATGATCACTTCCCCAGCAACAACACAACAATGTTTGGCTAATTTATTGAATAAATTAATACAAGTGTTTCATTATCAATCTCGGTTTGTAGAACTTAGAAGCATGTCTAGAATGTATGGATATCAGATGTAGTCAATATTAGAAGACATAATATAAAGAGTTGATGAAATACATATTATAAATATAAATCTAGTTAAGTAATTTCTATTTCACTTAGGTAATATCTATGAGATGAAGTGGCTCCTAACTTAGGAGAACCAGTTGTGTCCTTCTTCCAAAATATTACTTCATGAATATAAATTGAAAACCAATAATTGACAATAGCTTAAGATGCATAAATAAATAATGAAAGAGGATCCTAACTAAGGATTTCTTTATTTTTCTTCATCACAAATTTATCCATCATAATGCCATTGCTAGAAAACTAAAAACTAAGAAAATTACTTGAAAGCAAGGAACATGAATTTTAGTTTTTATTTATTAATCCAAGAGAAGGAGGCTTCAACTTGAACACTAAGTCGTCTCTTCACATAAAGATGATGAATAAACCAATATTCATCATAAAACATAAATCATCATACATCAAATCAAATAAACAAATCTAAAGCAAAACTAGTTTATGAAAATCAAGCTAGATTAACCATGAAGTGTACTTAGCTTGGAGTGGGGGCCTTGCACCTTTGCCTTGAAAACTTGAAGATATTATCAGCTACTACAAACCTATTCAATCATCCACATCATTGAACAAAAAATGAAGGTAGAAAAGGTTCCTCAAATTAACTCAAATTATTCAGAAGTCTCAATATAAAACTATACAAATTCTACATACCATAAGCCTTCAATGTTTTGGCTAAAATAGAAGAATATGAAACAAAATCAACTATACATTTCCGTATCTCACCTATGTAAGTCAAAATCATCCATCCAATCACTAAAATTAAGGAAAAACCCATGAAATCATAAAACTTCCTATTTCCTAGGGATTTCGTGAACGACTTGCCCTATTTGACCAACTTTGATTGGGCCTGTTTAAGCTTGGTTTGATTGAACCAGTAGGAGTTATTTCAATCCTAGTTCCCAATATTTCTAGTAATGTGTACATATCATGCCCAAGTGTCCTGCAAATATGACATCTAGATAGCCATTACGAGAATTCCTCATTCTGTCAAAAAATGCACTTGAAATTCAATTTTCATAAAAACATCTAAAAATTGCAAAATTAAACTTATATACCTGAATATGAATAAATACATCAAAATGGGGTGCATGTCATTGCAAATGGATGAAAAATATAGAAATTAAGTGTGTTTTCTTAAGCAGAATTGGACCAAAAAGGAGGGCCAACAAGAAGTATATGTTTGATGTAGTTATTGATTATTTTAATGATTAGAGAGCTAGATTCTCTTCAAGTACTTGTAAAAAACATTGTGTGGATCTCTTTAGCATGAGATAAGACAATTTGCACTTGGTGCAATGATTTATGATTTTTATGATTATAGAGTTAGGTCCTCGCTAAGTAATTAAAGAAGTATTGTGACTAAAATATCATTTGATATTTCATAAATGATTGATAGTTAAAAATATTTAATTTGATTGGAAATGTTGTGACTAATGTGATTGAATTTATTGATTAGACCCTATAGGGTGCTTTTCATGGAGGTTGTGGAACAACTAGCTAAATTTTGTGCATAAAGTGATCATGGAATCCAAGAATAATTGGTGAGTAATAGTAAGTTGGTATATATATATATTTTCATCTCAAACAATTGAATAATGGCTAATTGAAGGAAAATATAAATTGTTTATATTTTTTGTAGTTGTAAATGGTTATGATTATTGATAAACATATTGGTTTTACTTATTGAACATAAAAAATATTCATCATGAAGGGAAGGGATTCTCTTTTTGGTTATTTATATTGTTATATTATGAGTGAAAGTTAGAGTTCTAATGAGATAATAACATTGAGGATGGTGTTGTCTTTAAAGGGGGGAGTATGTAATATCCTTAGCATAAGCTACCATAAAAACTCATAAAATGAGTGTAGCTAAATAATTAAATATTATTAATTTTTATATTGAGAATAATTTATATATTAATATATGTAGATAAATAATATTTTCCAAGTTGGTATATTTTCTGATTTTTAGAAATAATGAGTCATAGTTTAAAAAAAACTATGGATAGGTGATATTTTTTCCATAAGGCAAAAGAAAATATACCATGAAAATCATGAAATATTCTAGGGATGATTTGTTCAGTGATTTTAGAATTTTGAAAAATATGATTTATGCAGTGATTTATTGAGTGATTTTATAATTTAGAAGAAACAATGATTTATTTAGTGATTTAGGATTTATGAAAATCCTAACTTTTGGAGTGATTTATGGGTGATTTATGGAATGATTTTAGGATTTAGAAAAACTATTGCATTTTTCAATTCTACATATTATAAGTCTATGGAGAATGAGAACTAATGGCCAAATGCATGTAGAAGCAAGCCAAGAGGGAGGAATGAGTGTTTTTGAATAATTATGTGTACAAAATTATTTCGAAGAAATTTGATTCGGTGGGGAATGCAGTGCAGGATTGCTTCATCTCTTACCTAGGAACTATTGGATATAGTAGTGTGGTAGAAATTATCGATTTGATATAGAATACCATGTCAAGAGTCTCATTGGGCTATGGGATTCGAAGCATTGAAATATAAGTAACTATGTTGTTAGGATATTCCGACATATAGGAAATAGTTAAGTATAACTTGGTCTAGTGTAGAGTTAGGTAAAGTGTGTTTCTTTACTATGTACTTTTTCAACTTACAATCTGACGGTCACGATATGTTCTAGACATGATGTGATCCGACGGTTCATTCTCTCCTCGGTACTACCAACACTTGATCCTTGACTTAACACCCGATTGGTCTATGATCTCTATTTAAAGAGCATGGAGGGTCATTTGTAGGGTAATCATTCATGAGATAAGCTTATGTAAATTTTCATTCTTCAATTAATAAATTTCCTGAAGTGGTCATGTTGGCTCAGATTGTGGATTTTATCCCTCTTTGAGGGTTATAACCACGTCAAGAATATTGGGGTATTGATTTGTGATCTATTTGTGAGCGGTGTCCTTTGGTGTTTTATCTAAGGAACTTACCCTATAAATTGCTACATGGTATCAAAGATATTTGAGAGACGCATCCATTGCTGATCCAAATCTAAAGTTGGTACAACTACATCTGATTATCATTTCCTAAATCTACTATCTCTGACTGTTTTCAGGCCGACAGGACTGCTCTATTGTGTTAGGAGCATATGTTCCAGTGAGGAACCCATTTCGTTTCACGCGAAAAGGTTTTCAGTAGGCCTAGCTACGTCATTTTTAAGATCTGGAGATATAGAGCCTTTATTTGCAGTTCTATCTATTCATCTCTCTGTTTATTTCGGTTTATTTAGCTTTCTATTTTGTTTTTTTTATTGGATCTACACCTTTCATTTCTACGTATGCCCTTTGCCCCATGGCTATGTGCGATCTGGGAAAATCATAAACATAAAGGAAGGTTTTTTCTCATGTGTATGCTCTTTTCTAGTGCTCCTTAGTGTGATCTTGGAAAATCAAAAACATTGACAAAAATATTTAGTTTCCAGCTAAAGCTAACTTCAAGTCATAAGATTTGTTTTTGTTTGTACGTCTGTGTTGGGTTTTGTGGTTTTTGTTTTGTAGGAAAAAAAAGAGATTTTTCAAGTAATCACACACCCCAAAGCTTTAGTGACTAAAAAAACAAAAAAAGAACCACCCCTTCCTCTTTTCCAAAAATTACTAACCTTTTAAACTAGCTCACTTGGTCCAAAGTTACTTTATGAGAATAGAGGTCTTGAGTTCAAGTCTTTCTTTTTGTTGAGTTACTTTTTCAATAAACACATTTAAATTATGTTTTAAAGTTACTTTATGTAAAAGTTTTCTCACCCATTTTAAAAAGTGAGTCACTTATAATTCTAAAGTCTCTTTATCTTTTATTTAATTTACAATTTAGTGGGTAGCTCATAACGTACCATTATAAAAATGACTTTCACTTATTTATAGAAGTGAGCCACATAAAATATTTTTTCTAAAGTGAGCTAATTAGATTAAGTTTGGAAAGGGGGGTAGGATTTTCTTAAAATATAGCACTATCATTCATTTCTGCACATTCACGCACTTCGTCAGCATCTTCAACAATGTTTCTTCAAAATGCCATAACTTCTTCATCTGGGAGACGTTTTTAGAGCTTTTTTTTATCAACCTAATTTTTTGAGATCTTTCCATTGGAACACTTAGTTCTAGCATCTACAGTTTTAGTTTCTACTAAAATGGAAATTTCATGCCAGTTTATTCTTGACAACATCAACTACTTCCAATGGTGGTCCTACATTGTGGATTTACTTAGAAGTAAAGGTCTTTACAGAATATCGTCAAGCCAAGAAACCAAACCTCAAGATGACGGTAAGGCAACCAAATGGGAAAATAGGCAAGATCAAGCATGTGGATTGATAGGGATGTCTATTTATCCAAACCTTAGATTCCATATCACAGAACTTGATACTCCTAATGAAGCAATGAAACAGCTAACTAAAGCCTTTGGAATTAAAAATGAAATTAAAGTCCATTAACTTGAAAATGAGTTGCTTACATTGGACCCCAATAATTTTTCTTCCATTGAATATTTTTTGTCCAAGTTAAAAACCACTAGACTTCTCTTGGAAGGTGTAAAGGTTAAGAAATAAGATGGAAGCCTTATCTATTCCATTCTTACTAAGTTGGGACTAGCCTACTCTATGTTTGTTTCCACCTTCCATTATACTAGAGAAGCCTTTATTTCTCAAGGACAAGACTACAACTCCCCCTCTTTTGATGCCTTTTGTGATTCTTTAATAAGAGAATAAGAAAAGCTCTTATATCTTGGTCTTCTTAATCTTGGAAACTCTTCTAAGAAAGCCTTAGCTACTTAACAACAACCAAATTAAAAGAATCCTAAGAAGTAGTATGCTAAAAAGAATGGTCCTAAACCAAACAAGGGTCCTAAGAAATTTCAATCTCAAAATGAAAAATAATTTCAACAAAATGATAAGGCAAATAAAAACAAAGGGAAGAAGACTGATAGACATTGCCACTTTTGTAATCGAGATGGCCACTCAGAATCCAAATGCTTTAAGAAGATGGAAGCCTTTGAAGCAATAATTAAGGAGCATAACATCCATTTGGAACACTCTTCAACTTCAACTTCATCTTCAGAAATTGCAATTTTTGCATGTGGTTGTCAAGCATCTCAGTCTGGTTATGCACTAAATGTATCTTCTTCTTCTCATTCTCATGAGTGGCTCATTGATTCTGGAGCTTCTTATCACATGGCCAAAAACAAAGCCATGTTTTTTCTTTAAATGATTGTAACACCAAAAATATATATCTTGGTGATGATAGATCTCCTAGTGTTGTAGGGATTGGAACTGTTCATCTAAACAATGGTCAATTTAATGATGTATTATGTGTTCCAACCTTATCTTGCAACCTTCTCTCTGTATATCGGATAACTCATTTAGGTGAAGGTAAAATCTTTGAACTTTTACCTCATAATGTTGTAATTAAGGACCTAAGAGATCCTAGACAGATTTTAGCTATTGGCATTGCTAATGATTCTACAAGGTTCTATAAGTTTAACAATTTTGGGTCATCAAATCTTCCCTCGGTATTTGTTTCTCATAATGATGAAGTGAGAAAACTTTGGCATGAGTGATTTGGTCACTTAATCTATCGCTTCCTTCAGAATCTATGTAAAGAAAATATGGTGATAGGTCTTCTAATTGTATCTTGCATAGGTGGTTTTTGTTCTGGATGTGTACTCGGAAAACATCATTGGGATAGTTTTGAAAAACGTGCCTCTTGGCACGCCTCATCCCCTTTACAACATGTGCATAGTTATTTATGTGGTCCAGTTCCATTTGTTTCATTATCTACCTACAAGTATTTCTTAACTTTCATTAATGATTTATCTAGATGCACTTCAGTATACTTCTTAAAACTCAATAGTGAAGTATTTAACATGTTTTTGGCCTTTAAGGCCTTTGTTGAAAAGCAATATGGACATCAAATTCTTAAGCTAACATCTAATAATGGTAGATAATATGTTAACGACAAATTCATCAACTTTTGCACTGAGAATGGAATTCAAATGCAACATAATGTTCCATATACTCCACGACAAAATGGTGTAGCTGAAAGGAAGAATTGTACCTTAAAGGAAATGGCTAATTGTATGTTTCAACCTAAAGGACTTAGTCGTAATTTTTGGGTAGAAATAATTAAATGTGCAAATTACATAGTAAATTTCACTGCTACTAAGGTTTTAAATAATATCGCTTCAGAAGAGGCATGGAGCTCAATTAAAATAGATGTAAGTCACTTTCATGTTCTTGGAAGTGAAGCATGGGCTGATATTCCAGATGAGAAACATAAAACTTTAGAACCTATGAGTGTAAAATGTATTTTTGTTGTATATTTTGAAGATGTCAAAGGATATAGACTTATTCCACTTAAGTCCAAAATTGTTATCATTAGAAGAGATGTAAATTTTGTTGAAAATATATTGGCCTACAAGCCTAGTTCGACAAATGTGCCACCTCTCTCTATCCCGTTTACTTCTGAAAATATTTTTTCTTCAGATGATGACAGTGAGGATGACAATCCTCCCCCACCTTCTCAGGTTCCTCCTTTAGCTCCTTAGCTTCCGAAATGGATCTATGCTACTCGGGATGTAGCAAGTTCTCTTACTGGTGATCCTACAGATCATTGACGTACATGTTCTTAGTTCAATAGAGCCTCTTCTTTACTAGCTCAAGTTTCAGTGAATTATGATCCTAACACCTTTGCAGAAGCTTCCAGGCATTCAAATTGGGACACAGCTATGAATGAAGAATATTGTTCATTATTGGCAAATGATACATGGGATCTTGTTCCTCTTCTAAGGGGATGAAAACTTGTTATATGAAAATGGGTTTATAGAACCAAGTATGGACCAAATGGAAAAGTTGATAAACATAAATCTCTTCTTGTTTCTAAGGGTTTTTCACAAGTTGAAGGCATTTACTATACTAAAACCTTCTCCCCTATTCACAAAATGAACTCTATCCACCTTATTCTTTCCTTTGTTGCCTCAAATGGGAAGTCCATCAGATGGATGTTAAATCTGCCTTCTTGCGTGGGGACTTGCATGAAGAAATTTATATTGAACCCCCTACTGGCTTTATATAAAGAGACTCCAGCCTTGTATGTCAGCTCAATAAATCCCTTTATCATTTCAAGAAATCCCCTCAGGCTTGGTATGCCAAAATGGATAGCTTTCTTTTAGAAAATGGCTTTTCTAGATTTCATTCTGACAAAACTGTCTACACCAAGAAAGTGGGCAAGTATCTTATCATTATTTTTCTTTATGTTGACGATCTTATCCTTATTGGTAATGATCCCAAGCTTATGAACCATGTGAAGTCCAACCTTAAAAAGAAGTTTGAGATGACAAACTTAGGACACTTGCATTATTTTCTTAGTCTTCAAGTCTTGCAATCCAAGGAGGGTATTTCCTTTTCTTAGTCCAAGTATGCCTATAATCTTCTATGCCATTTTCACATGGAAGAATGTAAGCCAACCCCTTCTCCCTTTCAGTCTAGAGTGAAAATTTCAGTCACTTGTACTTCCCCTAAAGTTGATGCTACCTTATACCATCAATTTGTAGGAAAACTTTTGTATCTGACCCAAACTCGTCCTGACCTTTCCTTTGTTGTTGGCCTTATTGCACAATTTATGTAAAACCAACATGAAATTCATTAGAAAGCAGCTAAAAGAATACTTCATTATGTTTGAGGTACCATTTAGTTTGGAATTCATTACAGTGTAGAAGCCTCTCCTCCATTGGTTGGTTCCATTGATTCCGATTGGGTTGGTGACCCTGATGATCGGAAGTTTACTGCAGGTTATGTGTTCAATCTTGGTTTAGGACCTATTACATGGGATTTCAATAAAAAAAGTGCCATCTCTCTTTCTTTATCAGAAATAGAATATTGTGGTGTCATAGAAGCTAGTAAGGAAGCCCTGTGGCTTCGTCAGATCCTATAAGAGTTTGTCTTTTAGCAGCAACATCCGACTACACTTTGGAGTGATAATCAAAGTGCCATTCAACTATGCAAAGATCTAGTCCAACATCAGCATAGCAAACACATTTAACTACACATGCACTTTATCGAAAAGCTCATTCATGGCCATGTTCTTGAAGTGCAATCTTGTGTAGAAATTTTGAATAATTTAACACATATTCAATAGAGATTATCCTGATCATGTACTATTGCGGAAAACATACACAATACATAAGCTCCTCTACGTTGATCATCAATATAGCAGCATCAATAACAATAAAACATCAAGAGCATTCACACATTAACACAGTATGTATCCCGGGGAAAGCATCTCGCTAAAAACCCCAACTATCTGTATATTAATGATTGAGTCATGTAACATTACACAGCATAATACTTCTCACAAGTATCTCCACCTCTGTTACACACAATACAGCACATATCTGATCTCCAAATCTCTTCCGCTGCTTGCCTGCCTCCACTGCTCAATACCTGCATGAGAATTAATGATGATTCCAAGGCAACCACGTATTTCCTTGGCTAAATCACATGATCACAAGCTACAATGTGGGAAAATACGTGAGCAAACTCATTGGCATACTCAATCCCTTGATTGTGCAAGATCTGATGCACAACTATAGTCACAACTGATAGCAATCTGATTCTCTAACACTTGTCCCTGCTGAACTGAACATGCACTGACATGCAACTGAGTTAACTGATGTATTCATTAGTTGTATTATGAGTTAATAACTTGTGAATTAATTAATAGCTAATTCACCCAACTCATTTCTAGTCTATTTGCCAGTTAGACTAAATACAACCAGTTTAACAAAGCTAAACTGAACACAACTCCATCAACTCCACAATCAACTCCACCAAACTCAACTGATTGAGTTCTAACTGAAGTCATGCATGCAACAACTCAAATGACTCATAAGAAAAGCGTATTTCCTTCTGACAGCTGCATGTGCCACCTCTGTAGCTCAAACTGAAGTGCTCCAAGAGAATAAGACAAAGTTTATAGTCTAAATATTATTATGAGCTAATAATATTTGACGGTTCTATATTTAGACTGAGCAGTCACTCCGCTGTGGTCTAAAAATAGAAGTCCATCTATTTTTTCCAACTTGATCAATCATCCATAAACAAAAACCTGCACTCCATAGACATGATCCATATGTCTAAAAATAGACATAGTCTAAAAATAGACATAGTCTAAAAATAGACTTGCGCCAAAAATAGCCTGCGGGCCCACTTAGTGAAGGCGACTCTTTTCACTAAGCTCCATCATCTTGTTCCAATCTCAACACTCCCTCTGGACAAGATATGGATTATCAGCAACCCCTATCCTGCCTCGGTGGTACTCGAATTTGCTCCTGGTGAGAGCCTTCGTCAGAATATCAGCATCCTGATCCTCCGTTGGAATGTACGAAAGTAACATGACCCTCCGCTGCACACAATCTCTGATATGATGGTACCTGATGTCAATATGATCCGTGAAGCCACATAGCTTCACCTCATCCTCCTGTCTGTACCACAAACCATATCCCGATGTGCCTCTCAAGTAGCGCAATACATGCTTTCCCGCCTTCCAGAAGAGCTT
>APFE031147067.1:0-10471 GCA_000404065.3 Pinus taeda | reverse complement strand
ATATCAATAAAAGGTCCTCCCATGCCTATGTAGCAAAAGAGGAAGCATAGAGAGATATATATGTGAAATACTAAAAGATATATTCCCTGAAATTGCAAAGAAGGTCATATCACTTAGACTCGATGGTTAGCATCAAAGAATGAAGGAATAACTTCATAAAGATCTGGGAAAGATGATAATAAGATGATCATCATTGTTCCAACAAATAAGCAAGGTAACAAATGTCTATAACAAGAAGGTTACCTCATTCAGCAATTTGTGGTCTCTATGTTAGATAAAGAAAGATAAGTTGCAGACAAAAATGTTAAAGAATACAGGACTCAAACATTTGTAGAAGGAAAATGAAACTTTGATTCTCAAGTAAGACAAAACAAGAACTATGGATAGATTGTGAAAAGAAAGCTCATATCACTAGAAAGATGGAGGAAGTTGAAGAAAAGGGCCAAGGAAAGAGGGAGCAACAAATCTCCACTATGAGTAGATTATCTCCCTCACAAAAGGGGTCCTATCATAAGCTCCTCAATCTTTAGATATGAATATGATAATAAGATGCACCGTGGCATCATGAAAGCATTGGAAGCAAGAACTTGTGGGAATCATGAAGAACAAAAATCCAAGATAGTTAAACGTTAAAGGATATAGCAAGAACCTCATTGGACATTGAAGGAAAGGAAGAAGTCATCCAGGACAAGTCTCATCATACATCAAGAAGGAATATTAACCAGATGGGGATATGCAAGATCCTCAAGATTCTCTAATAGAAACTTGATCGGAGGATTCACTAATGTAGAGAGGAAACAAGTTTTTCATCAAAAACTCCAATTTATGGAATTCATGGATGGTGATGACATAAGAGGAAACACAGATCAAGGGGTTGAAGACACTACAATGAAGAAAGATGCTAGAAGGTATGCAGGCTTATATTTAAATTTTATAATATCATGTCGTATAGTTGCAGATAATATGGATCGTTACTTCTACCTTAAGAAGCATGATGAAAGGAAAAGGGTCTCCTCCTCTGAAAGGATGCAGAAAGGCATAAGTCACACTAGATGAAATCAACATAATGTGTCCTCATATGAAGTATGAGGTAGTTGACTAAGAAACTCTGATTGAAAGCTCCTGGAAATGGAATGTGTGGGGAAGGAAGAGATCGTGAGATATGCAACCATGATGAAGGCAATCAACATCCAAAAGACCAAGAAGATTTGACTAGGAAATCTCTTGGAAAGATATGAAGACTCTGATGAAAGTCTGAAAAAGATGAAGACCCTTGACAATGGATATCTTTGGGAGATGTGTCAACATGTATGCAGGATGTTGATACCTATAGGAAGATGTCATGATGAAGAGCCATCTCTAAAGGTACAATTTGATTTGATTTTATGTTTTGATTTCTTGAATAATACATGTATGAGTTCATGCAAGGCTACTGGCACAAGAGTTGTAAGTACAAGTACAACTAGCATTCATGTGGTCGATGGAAATTCCTGAAAGAAACGTGATGAGAAAGAAGTAGCCATATGATGAAGGTTCCAGATATGTATCAAGAAGGCCACTTTCCATGAAGAAAGGAATGACATAACGAACCAAGAAGGAAAGTGATGGATGGCTATTGCCCTACATGGAAGAAGCTCAACTAAATTTCATGACATCAAGGAGAGAAGTTGATCAAGCAGTTGAAGGACCCACGAAGAAGAAGTGGCTAAGATATAGAAGAGTCCCTAACTAAGAGGGAGCTCTGATAGATCCTTGATCAAGAGAGAGTTTGAATTAGATCACCCCTGATTACAAAGGAGTGACAATTGTGTTTTTTTTCTATTTCATGTGTCATGCACTAGACCAGGACTAACAGTCGTAAGTCTAGATAAAGGCAATGAATGGAAATGTAGACGCATGATAGACACATCATTCTTGACTTCACCTGGGAAGAAAGAATGGAGGGTTGGGTAATCATCTGGCATTTGATACTCTTTGAGGATGTGTAGGGCATCCAAGATAAGAGTAGGCAAGAGGACCAATATTCTTTGAGGGCTGGGGACCCAAGATAAGAATAGTCCTAGAAGGTCATACTCAGTGAACACCTGGGTGGGCCTAGATGAAGGCAATGAATGGAAATGTAGACGCATGATAGACACATCATTCTTGACTTCACCTAGGAAGAAAGAATGGAGGGTTAAGTAATCATCTGGCATTCGATACTCTTTGAGGATGTGTAGGGCATCCAAGATAAGAGTAGGCAAGAGGACCAATATTCTTTGAGGGCTGGGGACCCAAGATAAGAATAGTCCTAGAAGGTCATACTCAGTGAACACCTAGGTGGGTATGTACCTTGAGAAACAATGATGAAGGTGTCTATAAATCATTGGTCTCGCCAACATTGTAGCTCATGTTCTCGTGGAGAGATGGAGCTGTTAGTCAAGGCCTTGCACAATGACAATGCTGATTGATATGATGCTATACAGATGGGATTACCAATCCGATTCTTCTTATGAGAAATTCTTCAAATTGAGAATAACCAAGTACCATTGTAAATACCTCCCTAGTTAAGAGGGAGTGTTGAAGAAAAGTGTCACTAGGTTCGGTATTTGTCAACATAATTTTGATCTTTGTACTTGTCAGGAAAAAGAAATATTATTTTTTGTAAATTATATGACTGAGTTTCTTGTTCATTCCATAGGTCTAGGAAAGTTAAAGAGTCAAAATCGTGTTAAAGAGCTCTTCTTGAGCATTTATGTAATGTGCGTGGGTCAACCTAGTGTCAAGTAGCCCTCCAAGGCAAGCGCCAACCTCCAAAGATAAAGTCTGCCTGCAAAAACAGTGAGAAAGACAGTAAAGTCAAAGTATATAAAAAGATGACATGTCGGCTCAACAGAAGGGCACAAAGTTTCACTGGCTCATGTCAACATGCATATATGGTCAACGAACTATATATATATATATGCAACTAGAATAATCAACGAACAGGAATCTTTTGGATCACTCTGAAACTTCATAAGACACAGAAAGGGATAACATCTCAGTGACATATCCAATGCATGATCTCGGTAATACAAAAAATGACACACGGTATCTCGATGCTCATGAAGGCTCTATCTCAGTACTCGGTGAAAGCTCTGTCTCAGGGCTTGCTCTCATCATGCAGATGAAGGAATTACGCTCGGCATCTACGTGATGAAGAAGAATCACGTAACAGTGTCTATGGGCAACTCACTCTGGAGATTCAATGCAGTCAGATAAACGATGTCACTATGATATATACTCTCGGCATACTTATGGATGGAAGGATACAGTCTCAGCCTACTCTGAAGCAGCACTACTGTAATGACAGTCTCAAGATGATGATCTCAGTTCTTAAGGGAATGCATACTCGTGAATGAAAAGGCTACACTCTCGACATATCATTGCAGTAACACGTTTGGATATGACTTGTCATGATCTCAATCTCTGTCATGAGCTTGATAATAACATAGTCATGAAGTCTTGATCATGATAAAGGTTATCAGTGCAACTCTCATGGATCTATGTACATATAGATCTCATTGGTATGATGAAGATTTCAGTGAAGACACAAAAGATGATCTCAGGAATGCAGCTACAATCTCAGCGAAGGGTGTAACAGATCTCAGTAAATGAACAGTCACTGTTTCAGTGAAGATGCTGCTATCATGTCCTTAGTGATACAATAGTATTGACCCTGGTACAGCAGAAGTGATGAATATAAACACAGCAGTGAAGAGGATTGGTGTCTTGGTCTTGGAGTGGCTCAGAAAGTCAAGAGTCATGGTCTTGGTGTTCATTAATAGAAATCTTTATAAGAAGAACTTTGTGCGGGTTTTCCTCTCCAAGAGGGAGAGGTTTAGGCCCTGACTGAATGCCATATCTTGTGCTCTTGTCTCTTTGCTTTGATAGCTATTTGTTGAAGGAAGAAACACACACACCAATGATAATAAGCAAAAGATTGTGTTAATAATCAAAAGACAAAATACATCACAAATAGTTGTCATGGAAGAAGAATCTCGTTAACTACATTAGCCCTAGATTCTTCAACAAGATGCCCTCTCTGTAAGGTAAGTGAAGAGGACATTTTCCATCAGCTCATTCGCTGTCCTTTTGTTGTTTCTGTTTGAAAGAAAATAGTGTCAAACTGAACTCGAGATAAACTGGGGAGGCCTTCATATGAAAGAAATTCTGTAAGGTTGTTGTGATGTTCCACAGTTTAGGGCTGTACAACCTCTTCCTCTTATCTTCTGTTGGGGGAATCTGGTTAGCTAGATATTCAAGCCTATTTGAAGGTAGGAATCTGGTTAGCTAGATATTCAAGCCTATTTGAAGGTAGGTCTCCTCCATTTCACTCTGGCAAAAAAAGGTCTCCTCCACTTCAATAATCAGCCTTACAGAGTTTAGACATACTCAAACATTTCAATCAGGAAAAAGAAGCCCCCAAGAGTTGCAGTTGCAGCAGTAATGGATAAGACTGGTGCTTGGACCCATTTTGATGGGGCTGCTAAGGGGAGCCACCTGTTGGAGGAGCTTGAAGGATACTATATCTCTCAGATTCGCATATATTGAAATTCAAAGCTGGCATAGGTAGAAGCACTAATAACAAAGCTGAACTGTTGGCTTTAAAACTGACTTTAAGGCTGGCTGTGGAGATATCTTACTTAAGATACTATTAATGCGATCACCTTTATAAATGACTACAGAGATCGAAATAGAATTGCAGACTCATTATCCAAGGAAGGCTTGTTGCTGGATCCTGGTACCTGGCAGAGATGGGAGCAATTGGAAGATACTTTGGCTGATTTAGATCCTGGACCTTTTCTCTGATAAGTCTGTGATATTGAGAAGAAATTTTTTTGGCATAGATCCTGTTTCTGTGCTATTGAGAAGTCTTTTTTGGCATAGATCTCGTTTCTGTTTATGGTCTAAGTTGAATTATAGACACTTTTGTCGCTGTAAAGTCCTTTTTCAAGCGATGTTGAAAATATCAGCATCAGGATAAAATTGGGAAAGGTCCAGAAAACCAAAAAATTGTTAAAATCGGGAAAATATTTGTAAAAATTGGCAAACATCAGTAAGGCCAAAAAGTCGTGATTTCATGATTTTTTTTGTGATAAAGTCAGGATGTTTGCAACACTGTTTTCAAGGATTTATCTTTGAACTAGTTTTGACTTGAAACACTATATAGTGGAATACAGTGTTTATGGGCAGTTATAATCATTAGTATGCTCATAACTGTTTGTCACGTGTTTAAACTTTATATGGTGGATTAGCCATAAAAACTGGGTGCAGAGGACTGTAGAATTCAAATTTTGAGAAGCTAACTGTGTTTTTTGCTGCATGTCCTAGATAGTTGATGGTATCGCTGAATTTCTAGCATCTTTACTAAAGATGTGTTTTTGCTAAGTTGCAGGAAACTCCTAGTTTGGCAACATCCCAGTATTAGAAACACCTGGAAATGCTGAAACAGATATGAAATGTCTTGGAGATGTCGACGACCACACCATACGGTGTTTTCAAATCTGGAAATACCATACAATACAGCCGATGGCATTTCCAAGTCGTTTAAGCCATCTCTAGTGACATTTTGGGCACCTTTTTAGAAGTTTCTAGGCCCACCTAAGTGATCAAAAGGGTGTGGAACCCATAAGAAAATATCACCCTGTCCGTGCCAATGATTCTTTACCTTACCTTTTTTATTTTGTTATTTAAATTTTTAACATACCGTTAATTGCTTCAGTATCTTTGAGAGTGGTTCCAACCTCATCTTACTTCATATGGAGAAAGTAAAATTTCATGTCACATTCAGAACTCAGCAGACTCAACAGTTTTCAAGATTTCAGAGTTGGCAGGATTGTAGCATTTCCACTAGATTCTATCATGTATGAAGGTATGGGATTGGCATTAGTCAAGACCACCATGACCAAACTATGAGATTTTGCATCATGTAATCATCTATGAGAGTTAATATAGACATATATCTCCTTCTGAAATATCATTTCTGTATATCATTCTTATTTTCTCGCTTATTTTCCTCCAAGATAATGTGATATTCAAAAAAGAAAAACTATATATCTATATTTTTTGTATTTTTTATATACTGTGTTTCTCTCACATACCCATTTTGTAAGGTCACATTTCCAGGTGTTCCTATTTCAGAAACTTGAACATGTTTCCATGTTTCGTGCAACTTACTCTTTTTGTAAACTGAAAGGTAGCTAAAAAATATAATTTTGTTATCATCAATAAAATACAATTTTTTCTGAAGAAAAAAAAACGTGTGTCAATTGAGTGTAGCTCAAGTGGTTGTGAGGAAAAGTTGTTATCCTCTCCACCCGCATTTAAATCCTATTTTCTGACATGTTTGCTCTTAGTGATCCAATTGTTGATGAGCTGCATGTGATTTATTCATAAGTTGTTACCTTGCCTTGTGCCCTGAAGAATCTAGGTTTACCCTAGGTAACATCCTCAACATGGATTCTTCTAGTGAAAAGATATTCATATCTTTCACTCATTGGTAACTAGCATAAGCTTGATATTGACATGTACCCTACCTCTTTTATACGTTCATCCATCAGATATAAAGTCGCAGCTTTGCTCCCATGAATGAACAATCCAGCATTAAATTGGCTATGAGAGATTTTTACTCTCTTCTTTTAGAAGTTATATGAGATTGAGAAGTAGGATCTCAAGATCCTTTCAATTGCATCCATCGCACCTTGATAAGATGGTCAGCGTGGTGTATTTAGTGGTACGTAGTTTTTATTAAAGGAACAAGCCAAGATCATTGATGTATGATTTCTCACGTTCCTATTTCAACATCCCTAAGAATTATTAAATGGATTTTTAAGATGGGATGAAGAACCTAAATTTTGTGGGAGAATAATACATCTTTCAAGTCGTCCATGCCTTGTATGGTAGCATGTTCTGTCTATGCAAAGGATATAAATGAAGAAGCATAGCTCATGAAAGAAACAAGAAATACAATGATATATTATAATCCCCTTTAAAGAATTATTAAATGGATTTTTAAGATGGGATAAAGAACCTAGATTTTGTGGGAGAATAATACATCTTTCAAGTCGTCATGCCTTTTATGGTAGGATGTTCTGTCTATGCAAAGGATATAAATGAAGAAGCACAGCTCAGGAAAGAAACAAGAAATACAATGATATATTATAGCCTGTGTTCTATGCCAGGGTCGAAATTTACCAATAGGCATGAAAGGCAGCAAAGTCGTAGACAACATCATGGAGTAAATCGATTGCAATTTCAAAAAGTGTAATCTATCTTACAAATAGCGAATGTCTCAGTCAATACAACAATACTGAGAGAAGGAAGGAAAACACTTCCAAATCTATGCCATCAAAATAAATAGGACAGGTATTAAACAGAATTGTTACACAATTCTGTCAAAAGTGGTTATTTCAATGAACATATCCATATTTTACCATTCCGCTAAACCAAACAACGCTTGCACTTAAGGTTTCCAACATACCAACTTTACGATCTCCATGCCAGATATCCCAGCATCAAAACTCACTGGGCAATTTTACAGATGTCTTCATACTCAATTGCTCGCAGAAGTCTTCCATCATAGATACTCTTCTCAATCTGCACCTTTGCACAATACTTGGCTGTGTCAATTGCAAGTAGTCTCGCATTGCATCCCCGATAAGCACCATTAACAATCCTCACAAGCCCACCAATCTGCGGTATCACGGTCTCGAGCTCCTCCTGATCTACCCTCAAAACATGGCCACTCTCAATCATCTTAATCTCCCCAACATATTTCCCAATTACCTTAACCACGACCCCTTTCTGCTTATAATAACCGTTCTCAGCTAGGGCCTTACTCATAACCTTAACCACAATTCCTTCACAGACCCAATAATCTTTTCTGTTCATCTTCTCCTTTGCATGCTCCTGCTCTTTCATCAGTTCCTCCAAAGCAGCGGAGTCACTAAATTTTTGTCTATTAATTTCCTTCCTAGCCCTAGAAGTGCCAATATCATTTTCACCGTCTTCAAATACAGAATCAAATTTCCTTTTTTCTGTAGAGTCGCTAGTCAAAACCGGTTTGGAGAAAGAGAAAGCAATCTTACCATTTGTTAGACTTTCTGTCTTGGCTAAATCTTGAGGAGGCTCAGGCGAAGATGAATTTACGCTTGGTCTGGCCACCAATTTCTCCGCTCGTTCAATTTGCCCCTGGATTTCCCTCTCGTGCCGCTCTTCCTCCGCCAAATCTGACCGAACCCTCTTGTTTTTTAGACTCTCCTTCAATAAAGTCTCCGGTTCTCTGTCAATGAAGGTAATAAACCAACCCTTGGGGGTTTCGTCGACCTTGCATTTCCCAGTTCGACCCAAATACTTGACGAACTCTGTCAAGGTCGCCCACTGCGTGGAATTCATGTGGATGTGGTGGCGATCGGCGATGTATTCATTATATACGACGGTGGCGGCCACACGGCTGAACCTGTGCGTTCTCTTGACGTGCTCCAGAAACGAATTTTCAAATTCTTGGGAGTAGCCGTCAACGAATCTGTCGGGGTTTTGGCCGAAAACATACATTTGGCGCTGGTGGCTCTCCGACATACAGTGGCATTTGAACCCGTTCTCGTCCCTGCATTGCTTCTCGCACATCTGACAGTACCATTTCAGCTTCTGTAAGCCCTTTGCTTTGATGCGATTTGCTATGGCTTTCGGCGTCAAAAAATCGTTCTTCCCCATTGAAGGAAGACGAGGAGTCCGACGAAGGAATCGGCACTTTCAGAATGGGGGCCAGACAAAACTCTTCCTCCCTGACGAAATATATTCAACGTATATAACTTTATTTTTCTATGTTGAAACCTGCAACAATCAAAGTTCTACCATTATCTGGTTTAATGTAAAATGATGAACAAAAAGACCACAGACCAGCGTTCCAGCAACGCGTGGAATTTGACGTTCTTCCTTTTCTTTGAAGGTATTTGAGGGTCAATAAAATTTTCCAACGTCCTTTTTGGCACCGTAAATTTCAAAAGGACGCTAATGGCTATTATCTCGGATCTAAAGATTACAGAATCCTTCTCAAGTTTTATATGTATGATGTTTAAGTTGCGAGAGGTGCAAAGCATGATGTTTACAATTTCAGTCTGGTTAATTATTTGTTTTTGTATTTATAAGTTGTGGATTTGCAAGATTTTAAATAAAATAAGTTATAGTGAATTCCAAAAGTGTTTTTTTTGTTTTTTTACAAGTATAAATCATAAAACATAATTTTTTTTTAGTATCTGACTAATTAGTTTGGTGTACAAGAAAAAGAAAAAGGTTATAAGGGTTTAAATAAAAATAATATTTCAATTATGATATTAAGAACAAGATTATGATAGTTTAAATAGAGATAATATTTAAATTATGATATTAATCAATATTATTAACTAATGACTAGTTCTTGAAAAATATTTAATTAATTTATTAAAATCAAATATTTTAAAAATCTATGAGATCAAATCAAAGTTAATAATATTTCAATTATGATATCATTATTAAACAATTTATTAAGTAAACTTATATTTAACGGCTAGTTTTTGAAAAAATATTTATTTAATAAAAAAAATATCATATGGAGCTCCCTTAGATTTATAAAAGACCCAGTGGACCTCGAGAATATGAAGGGTGTTTATATTATCCCATGCTCTTGTGAGCTCAATTAATCAAAGGATTCGTGAGCATGTGTTGGCCTCGAGAATATGAAGGGTGTTTATATTATCCCATGCTCTTGTGAGCTCAATTAATCAAAGGATTTGTGAGCATGTGTTGGCATCAAGCATGGCAGGACTCACTCCTCTACTTTGGCAGAGCGTGCAGATAAATCTAAACATCACATCTACATTGAGGAGGCCCAAATCATTGCTAGGGTTACTCATTTCTATCATCATAAATTGAGGGAGACCTTAGAAATCAAAAAAATGCTCAATAATTTGAATAGAAGCGATGGTTGGATTAGTAGTAGAAGTTGGGACTTTGTCCTCTCCTCCTAGTTTTTTAGGTTTTTTGGGGATTTATTTTGTTTGTTTATCAAGCATGGCAGGACTCACTCCTCTGCTTTGGCAGAGCGTGCAGATAAATCTAAGCATCACATCTACATTGAGAAGGCCCAAGTCATTACTAGGGTTAGTCATTTCCATCATCGTAAATTGAGGGAGGCCTTAGAAATCAAAAAAAGGCCCAATAATTTGAATAGAGGCAGTGGTTGGATTAGTAGTAGAAGTTGGGTCTTTGTCCTCTCCTCCTAGTTTTTTAGGTTTTTTGGGCATTTATTTTGTTTGTTTGTTTATCTTTGTAGGTATTGGTGTTATAATATTTGTTATTGGTTTATTCTTCATTAAAGCTTATATTCTTGATCCTTGGTGTTTTTTTTAAGTATTTTATCATCTATTCGTTCTTAACTCCTTTTAGTGTTTTTGTTATTTGTTTAATGGGTCTC
>APFE031147066.1:0-10349 GCA_000404065.3 Pinus taeda | reverse complement strand
AGGAAGACCAGGATTGGACAGAGGTTTGGATATTCATGGCTTTGTTGATGTAGACTGGGCTGGAGATCTGGATCAGAGAAGATCTACAAGTGGGTATGTGTTTAACCTATTTGGAGGTGCAGTCAGTTGGATGAGTAAAAAACAATTTGTAGTGGCACTATCAACTACAGAGGCAGAATACATGGCAGCCACTCATGCAAGCAAGGAAGCAGTTTGGTTGCAGAGATTGTGTTCAAGTATGGGGTTAGTACAGGGAGCTATAAGGATAGACTGTGACAGCCAAAGTGCAATTTTTCTTGGCAAAGAACCCTGCTTATCATTCAAAGACAAAGCACATTGATGTTCAGTATCACTTTGTGAGGGATATGATAGAAGACAAAAAGGTGTTGCTGGTAAAGGTGGACACTTTGAAGAATACTGCATATGCATTGACAAAATCTGTTAGCTCTGAGAGGTTCTCTTGGTGTAGACAAACAATGGGTGTTTCAGGGCTGGAAAAATGATTAAGCACTCATGTGGCCCCCTGTGGAAAGAAAACAACAAGTGGGAGATTGTTGGGTTGTGTTATATTATTTCCACATAGTTAACAGGGGGTTTGAGGGGTACGCGTAACCCCACTTTATGGGGTCCAGGGCAGCGCCCCGAAAAATTTTGGTTTTGGACCCTATGTTAGGTTGGGCAGACCCACCTATGGTTTTGTGCATGATTTTCGAACATTTTTTTTGGACACAATGGTTTTCGGTCCATGGTTTTGGTCGCGATGGCTTTTCGGTCCATAGTATTGGATGCTTCGACATGTATGAAAGGAACATAATAAAAAATCAAGCTGGTAGTCCTAGTTTTGGGATCCAGTGGGAAATCTCTGTGTATATGTGTTTTATGTGTTATGCTCTCACATTTTTATTTTTCATGTGATTTAGAATTCGTATGCAGGTAATTTATGTACAGGGTTAAAACCTACAAGTATGGATGATGAACCTCCCATTTTTCAATTGTAGGAACATAGAGAGGATGAACACCTTCATGCAACACAAGATCCCTCAGCAGCAACTTAACAATGTTTATCACTTTTCTCTTATCCGGATTTTGGTGGATCATCAGTTGGGATTGCAGGGCATTGCTTGGGAAGACTTCATCTCCCATGACCTCTTCAGCACTTCACATGTATTATCGAAGGTTGAACATGAGACGGGTGGTCCTTCTCATCAGTATGAGCACCATGAGACCACTATTATGCCAGTATTCATCACATACCAGAGAGGTAGTATGCATTTGTTTGCAGCAGCAAAGCGAGTGTTATCTCCACCCAGGGTGGAAGGGGCCTCACTTCCGACATCAGCAACATAGGTACAGGACAAGGGCAAGAGGCCCATGCATGACGAGGGGCCTTCAGGTGAACAAGAGGCCGATTTCATCCTCATTCATGATGATGATGCAGATGAGGAGAGTGCCAAACTTAGGAGGACCATCCAGGAGCAGAAAACGAAGATCCAAGACTTGTCACTCAATTTGGAGAGGGCCAAATGGATTATCATGTATTTGGAGTAGAGGAACAAACATCTTGAGGACCAACATGAGATCATGGAGCTGCAAAGAATCCATGAGAATCGCCAAGCTACCCAACATAGGAGGATTGAGCTCACTCCATTAGAGCAAGAGATTAACAATGACCGAGAGTCTTGGCTCGAGCACATCAACATCCACGTTGAGAGGTTGCTAGAGAAGGCCAACAGAGACAAAACCATACTAAGGCGGGTGTTCTATCACTACAGGGCACGAAACATGAGTTCAAAGGCTCGGATAAGGAGTTTGAAGGCAAAATTGAGCAAAGCGACAAAGAGGAAAAAGAGTCAAAAAGAGCAAGATAGGCTTTGAATCTTGGATGAAGCCTCTGTGGCCCAGCATAGTACCTCTTAGAGAACCTCCAACCAAAATTTCAAGAAATTTGGGGCAATTTTGGTCACATGGAAAATTTTTGGTCACAACACAGGTTTTTTCTCGCTGTGCACCGCGCCACTGGCGCGACGCTTAGGATTGGGGGCTTCAAATCAAAAATGGCTTGAATTTTTGGATTCAGCATGAAAACTCATGCCTGCTGGTGCTTGGAAAAGGAATTTGGGCATGATTTGAGTCCCCAGGAGGTCAAAAACACTCAAAAAATGACCTCTCTGCCCCTATTTTGACACATAGGAAGCAGTTTTGGGAGAATGAAGTTTTGGAGGGGAAAATGAGCACCAAATTCAGAAATTCCAGTTGGGTTGGGAAGTAGATAGGCCAGGACTTCCAAAAATCACACGTGGGCACAATTTGGACTCCTGAAGGTACCTCAAAACAGCCTCCAAAGTGGCGCGACGCATATAGAAAAAAAGGCCAAATCACTTCCGCTTCGCGACATTTCGATTCACGACTTTCTCCAAATGGGCCCACTCATTTAAAATACTCTTTTTTTGGAACCTAAGACAAAGTTTAAAATATTTTCACTCCAGGTTGGCTTCTATCTAAGTGGCAAAGGAAGGCGAGCAGTCACCCAAGCCATTTATCATTTTTGTAACGCTGCACCTGTAACTAATGGTTGGCTTTCCACTTCCACTTTGTAATGATTCAAAAAACTCCCCAACTCTTGGTCATTCTATTTCCTCATGGCATAGTCTATTTATTGTATGCAAAACCATTGCAAAAGGTTGGCTTGTAATTTCTGGGAGACTGTGGAAGAGAAACTCAGTTCTTCATTGTATATTTTGACAGAGGATTAATGAAAGGCAATGGCTATGTTTCATGAGATTCTTGTGGTGTGAGTGTAGAAAATGTGTTATCTTTATGTTTCATATGTATTTCATTATGTTTCACAGTTCATTCATATTCATTTCAGTGAAATTTTCTAAGTAAGATAAGGTAGAATTCATGTTTAGTGCTCTTTCCTATGGGAAAATTTCATGTTCTCTGTTCTTCTTCTGTTGAAAAGGATTCATGTTGTTCATTCCCTTTTCGCCCTCCTAAACAATCTTTCTATTTTGCATTATTTCAAATTAAATTGCTAGACTTTCCACCTGTCATTCCTCACGAAGTAATTTTTTCTTTTGTATTAAATTCTCTGCTCATTGTTGTTCGTTGGTCCCATACATCCCAAAAACTCAAGCATTTACAAATTTGCTTCTTGTATCCATATTTATTTACTAGCCTAAAATCAATATTCACTGTAAGTCATCTCAGACCATATCATTTTGTTTATTCACTGAGTGTGACACAGAGAGAGCCCTCTCCTATTCTGGTAGGGCTAGCTACCAGACTGAGTGTGGTTTGTGGTTACCCTGAATTTAGCCTTCCTTCAGCCTAAGGCAGATTTAGGTGCTAACACATTGGAACATATTTAGGCATATTGTAGGGAGCCAACTCACATTCATATACCCTTATCTCTATATAATTCGAGTATAGACACCAGTATCCAACTTTTCTCTTCTCACTTAGGTGAAAAACCCTTTAATATCTAAATTGATCCTTCGCTCACTCTAACTACTAAGAATCTCTGAAATTTTATTAAAAAACCTTTCTATAAAGTCTACAAATTTAAAATCTGTTGAGTTTTTCCTGACTAATGAAGTCCACTATATCTCTGGTTTGTTGGTGCCTTGATCATCTTGTTTATGTAAAGTTATAGGAAACTTATCTCCTTGTTGAAAAAGAAACATATAGATTAATACATATGCATAATTAAACATGCCTTCTATAGTAATCTTGATTACATGTTCATGCATATTATTAGCCAGGAATTGACTAAAATTAAAATGAATGCTAGCTCATGCTCACTAGAGAAAATAGATAGAAAGCCTAGAATTGGCTCATCTACCCACTAGTTTTATTGATACCCTGAAAGAAAAGAAACTAAAGTAATGCTCTGTTTATTTTTCTCTGGGAACATAGAAATTGGATAAGGGGGATTTTTCTTGGGAAGCTGAGAATCATCATGAAGTAAAATATCGAAAATCTGAGCTCTCTGATGAAAGGTAAGATTATGATATAAATCCATAAGGGAAATTGCAGAAAAATGGCTGAGGGAGTCATTTTGAGGAATTAGCAACATCTAAGTTATGGTTTCAGGTGTAATTGAGATCAAAATGTCTCCATTCTTGGCTACAATGGTTCTTTACAGTGGACTATGTCTAGCTTGACACCACATGACAAGATCAGGGAAATAATGTCTATGGGAAAATGAACATAGGTAAGAGGGATTCCCAAAGTTTAATCTCATCTTGTTGGTCTAGGTATCTTAGCTTCAACTAGTGATGTAATTCGAACTGTCCGAATTCACACTCAGTATCGGAAATATTATAATACTGGTCTTCCAATGGTATGTGATCTAGGTCCAAGGTAGTAGAGGTCTTAGGGTTATTCTCACTCTTTGATTTGCTATTATAAGATTGTCCCTTTCCCTTTGGTTCTATGACTAAGGAGATTGAGAAGGAAAATGACAGAGCTTTGACTTGAACAAGTACCTGGATGAGGAATGAATTTGTCAATGGTAGTAGGCTCTAAATTTGTTGGGATTGACAAGTTTTTGTAATTGTAGGAGTTGTGAGAGCTGAAATCAATACCTGCAATAAAAAATAGTGATGACACAGTTAGGAGAGTCGTGCAGGACGAGGTGAGGTGGTTTTATAGACTTTTATCAATTATCATTGTTGTTAGAACCATTACATAATGGGATTTGGATGTATTAATGGGCAACGAGAATATTGCAATGGATAAGAATATAATGGGTAGAAAGAAATGGGAATAGGATGTGAGAGAATGGAGGAATGACAAGTGGTGTGGTATAATTCATGGTTGGTGAAATTTGAGAGGTGATGTGGTGACCATTGGTGGCAGTGGAGGCGAGATAGGTGGATTTCATAGGGGTGTAGTGGCATATGGTTTTTAGCGAGGGGGTGTGAAGTCACGAGGAAGCCTCATGTTGCTTGGGGGCTGGTAAAATAAATACCACTATTCAACCACCCCCCCCCCCCCGCACCCTTTATCGTTAACAAGAAATGGCATGAAGGGGTGCGAATTGTTTTCCCTGACGTTGATCTAAGCGAGGAAAATCACGGTCATTGATAGGTGCTCTTTTGATATCAAAGCTAAAAAAAAATCTTGTTGTCTCCCGACCTTATAATAAAGCTCATTTTTTAATTCTTATTACATCTCGCTAATCATGTTTAAATGACATGATTAGTTCATTATTTAACCAAGATAAATCTATCTAAGAATGATTAATATATCCTAAGGGTGCATTTAATCTAGCATACCCCCTTTTATTTCCTAAAATTACTTCTAACCCTATTCTAGTGCATAAAATGAAATTAAATAAGATTAAATAATTTGGTTGAGTTATTTCCTAGTCTAAAAACATAAATTTAAAGATGTTTGGTCATTATTATACTATATTATTCAAAATGGAATTATTTCTAGTGGCATTTTAGCTTACTCACTTGTACACTTATTTTCTTTTCATGGGGTTACTTTCATATTTTTTCAACAATTTTCATATTTTCATTATTTTTTCTATACCCTCTTTTGTAAATATCTAACTTATCAAAACCATTTATGTTACAACATCAGCTCCAACTGGGGACTACTTCCTCCTGTAAGATGCAGAGAACTTGCAGATCCATGTGCCTTCTCCTCATGCTAATGGGGTCTCTGTTGAAAAAAAATCACACATTTCTTAAAAATAAAAATAAACAGGTGATGTACACATGATGAATGAATGAGGGAATCTTAATATTGGATGTAATTCTTCAAATATTTCCCATTGACAGGCAACGAGGATTTTTTTCCTTCCAAGTTCTATAAGATAAAAGTAGTGTTGCCTTTAACCTCTGCAATCCTAAAAGGTCCAAACCATAGATTATCAAACTTTCCATGTTTTCCTTTATCTTCCCTTCTTACATCCCATCTTAATACTAAATATCATTCTTTAAAATCTCTTTCTCTAGCCTTTATGTCAAACAAACTTTTCATTTTGTTCTGATATTTCCAAAGCTTATAATAAACTTCATCTTTGTTTTCATTAAGTTCTATAATATAATTGATTCTCCTAGAAAAATAATCAGGTTCTTCATTTTCTACTTGTAAAAATCTCAAGATAGGAAAAACTAGATGTGTAGGAAATATGTCTTCTTTACCATAAATAACATGAAATGGAGAATTACATATTGACCTCTTTGGAGATATTGTGTTTGCCCAAACTGCATATATGAGATGGTTGTCCCAACTCCTTTTGTGGTCTTCCAACATTTTCTTAATGATTTTAACCAGGCTCTTGTTTGAAGACTCTACCAATCCATTTCCCTGTGGATAGTAGGGTTAGAATGATGCGAACAAATATGGTATTTCTAACAAAAATAAATCATTTTGACATTCCTAAATTCTATTGCATTATCTGTAACTATCTGCTACGACATCCAAACCTAGATAGTATATTTTCTTCAATAAATTCAAACTACATTGTTAGTTGCATTCCTAACTTGAATTTCCTCTACCCATTCAGTAAATTAATCTGTGGCAGTTAATATCCATTTATGTTGGATGCTTGATGCTGGATGAATTTCTCTAATGAAATCCAATCCCCATTCTAGGAAAGGTGCTTGAACTAGTACTAACACTAGAGGAAGTGTTGCTAATCTCTACTTTCCAACAAACATTTGGCATTGAGTATAGCTTCTAACCTTTTCTCCTACTTGCGCAAATAATGTCGGCCAATAAAATATTTCTCTCAAAATTTCATATGTTGGAGCTCTCCAGGTATAGTGTCCATAAATACCTACATGAAATTGATCAATAATTCCTTTTGTCTCACTTTCTGTCAAGCAAAGCAAAAGGATATTGAGTGGATCTTTCCAATATAGATTTGCATTGACGACACACACACACACATACATATATATATATATATGTGTGTGTGTGAGCACACACACATATATCTATGTATGTATATGTATTATATAAAATATATGTCTGTGTATGTTGATGCACGAATGCACGAACCTAATCTACTTAACACAAGATTATGGGATAATTTAATAATACAAGGTCATTTCAAATTGCAATGATTAGCCTTTACACCATTAACTAGTAGATCATTGTGCATGCAACCATGAAAAAGGGATAATATTTGCAAGTGGGCTAATTTTCCATGGTTTTCCAAAAGAGAAGATTTGTCAATTTCCATTTTTTTCTAAAACTTATTCCCCCAAATTTTATAATATAAGTTTATTTTACCTTAAAAAATTCCAAAATAGTATAAATACTATATGTAAAACTATTATAAATTTTCATGTTTTTACAAAGATATCAAAAAAAAATTATAATTTGCAATTTTGGGACTAGTAAGATTCACCAAGGTTTCTAAACTTTAAGACAAATTTTCATTCTTAAAATTTTCCCTACAGTCAACCATGGTTAGGTGATTTAAGTGTTAACTTAAGAATCTCTACACTCAATTAAGTAATGTTTTCACACACACACACACATATGTTTGTATGTATGTATTCCCATATATATGCACTTTTATGGTTTATGTGCATAGTCTCCATTTAGTGCACAACCATTATTATGATAATTCCATGTACGTTTACATTCATTGAAATGAGTTCCATTCACCTCAAAATATCAATCATCTTGATGAATTTAATTAATGCGAGGATGATTACATAGGTTTCCCTCTAAATTCCCATTTTGAACCCAAGTCATCATGTTTTAGCTCAATAGTTGAGTTCCATGGTGTTTTCGCTCCTACAACACCCTCTAAAATTTCACTACATTCAAATTTTAGAGCCTAACTATCGCATCAAGTGTCACTTTGGTAGCCCAGTATCATTTAAAGACATTCTACATGTTTCAAGTGTTCTTGATCATTCTTAAGTTTCATCACATTCTTTTGAACATCTCTACTGCACTTCATGGTTGTAACACCTTTGTTTGTTGTAAAATGACACTTTTGGTCGCAGTCACACACACTTTATTTTTTGTACTTGGGAAGTGTTTCTAAACTGGCATTTTGATGTACATTTTTCATTGTCAAAGCCTGCCTAATTCTTATTAATGATTTTATATGTGTTGCAATATATTTCATGTCGAGATTCATTGTATTCACCAATTGTTCTACCTTCCAGACATAGAAAATTTTTGGTTGTACAAGTTAATCCATTAAGTCTAAGAGTGCATGGCACACTCTTAAGCCTTGATTAAGACCCCTTCATTGTTCAATTATGCACCTTGTTCCCTACAAGAGCATATAACACACTCCTAAGCCTCATTTTCCTTCCTCATTTTGAATTTCGTCCTTAAATAATGCCTTCCTCCTTGTTGAGTGCATGGTGCGTCATCAAAGAATCATCATGACTCCTTTAGCCTTCAGCAATGTGCCCTGCACCCTCCTTAACCCTCTTGGGCACATGGAAGACTTGGAAAGCATGAAGACTAAACCCTTTATCCTTCAACAACATGCCATCCTTGGCTCTCTTGAGTGAATTAACACATCGTGAAGCCCTGAAGCCTCATCTCTTCATCCTTCGACATCGCTCCCAGTGCCCTTCTTCTCTCATATGAGTGCATAATGCACTTGGGAATCTTGAATGTTATTCCTTCATCCTTCAGACCTTGTCATTGTACCCTTCCTTGAGTTTTCTCTCTACTTTTGAGTGTATGAGTGCACCTCGAACCCTCAAAGCTTCAACCATTTAGCCTTTCACAACGCACCCTTGTGCCCAGAAGTTGCCTTGTCTTTTCTAAGTGCACTATTAAGACATGAGTGGAAAAATTTCATGAAACATGTTAGAATTGGATATTTTTTAGGTTGATGTTTTCTTGTCATGAGTGATTGCAGTTGAAGATATTCCAAGACAGCATGAAAAGGATGCACGAAGAAATATGCAATGAGGAAAATCGAAGGAAGAATTCAAGAAAAAAGAACACATTGAAATCAACAAAATGAAAGTCTCATGCAATGTCAAAGCCAAAATTTTCAGCCTGTTACCAGTCGAATAAATTCCATGTCATCATTCACTATGCGTCCAAGTCATCAAAGACAGTGATTTTTCATGTCCTCATCACATTATGATGTGGAAATTATGATGTACTAATGTAATTATTGTAAATACAAAGAATTAGAAGTCCAAGAGTCATGTATGGACAAAATAACTATGAGAAGAAGTCCAAAATACATGTAGTTCCAAGATTCATATGTAATTCCAAAATTCATTTGGAAGTTCAAGAGTTATAAAAGTTCAAAGGTCATTAGAAGTTGGAAAGTCAAGAGTCATGAGGATATGAAAGGTCATATCTCAAGTTATAAAAGGAGCCTCATTACTCAAGAAAATGTCTAACCTTCTCTTCTCCCTCAAGACATTAGAGAGGTAGAGATAGTACTTAGGGGAGAAAGTAGCAGCTCTAACGCTCCACTATTGGAGCTAGTGATGTTCATTGTACTTATGTATCTTGGAACATTTTCTCAATAATTGAATCCATTCTTGCAACACATATTCATGCATGAATCGTGGATTTTTTGAGACTATTATTCTAATTTTTGTATTTTATGTTTACTTTCATACATACTAAATTAATTGAACTATTTTGGTGAATTTGGTGCTAAATTTGTTGGACATGTGTTCTGATGATTTAACGATCATTGCATCTATGTGAACTACTTTGCTTGATGCTTAATGATTATTTCTTGTTCACGTGTATTTGTCTCCACTAGATCTGTAGGTTTTAACCCCGTACAGAAATTACCTGCATACGAATTCTAAATCACAGGAAAAATAAAAATGCGAGAGCATAACACATAAAACACATATACACAGAGATTTCCCACTGGATCTCAAAACCGAGACTACCAGCTTGATTTTTCATTATATTCCTTTCAATGTTACAATACATATTTATACATGCCGAAGCATCCAATACCATGGACCGAAAACCATCGCGTCCAAAACCATGGACCGAAAACCATAGGTAGGTTCGCCCAACCTAATATAGGGTCCAAAAAAAAATTTCTCGGGGTGCTGCCCCGAACCCCATAGAGGGGGGCTAACCGCCCCCCCTGTGACCCCCCCGCTGCGCAATTGGCGCGGCGAAGGGGGGGCTCCGCCCTCCCGCTAACCCCTCGGTTCACTACGTAGGTCAGTCGTGGAAAGAATATAACACAACCCAACAATCTCCCACTTATTGTTTTCTTTCCACAGCGGGACACAGGAGAGCTTAGTAATTTTTCTAGCCCTGAAACGCCCATTGTTTCTCTACACCAAGAGAACTTCTCAGAGCTCACAGATTTTGTCAATGCATCTGTAGTATTCTTCAAAGTGTCCACCTTT
>APFE031147061.1:0-17928 GCA_000404065.3 Pinus taeda | reverse complement strand
TAAAATATTCGCCATGCCTGGTGAGAGATTTGCCAAAAAATTATATATACATATTATATTATTGATAAATTCGCCTTCCATTTTTCCTATATACCATGGAGATTCGCCCATTTATTATATTTATAAATTTAGGGGGGGTTCTTAAAATTTTCCCTGATTTGTCGACTGAATGGTTCACAAAATCTTTTGTTAACAAGATTTCTAAAGATATAGCTATGCGTGGATGTGTTACTAAAGAAAAATTTATTTCCTACACTTAGTATCTAGACTTAGTTTATTCACAATCTGGCATGTTATATGAGATGTTTCCTAATTCTCCAAGACCATCTTAGGATCTAGCAGCCTCAAAGTCTCCTGATGTACCACCTATTGATGGTGTAATTGGTTCAGTGTCTCAGATTTCCACTAAGGCTTCTTCGAAGCATAAATCTATTTCAAACATTGGTTCCAATAATCCTTCGAAAAATTCATCAAATCCTGGTAAAACCTCTGAGGTACATGTTTTCAATCTACGCAAAAGATAAGGCCCCAAAAGGTAAGAAAAAGGGTAAAGGTAAAGCCAAAAATGATATCGCGAAACAGGATCGACCCAAGTAATCTATTGATGATGCTTCTAAGTGCAAGCCGAAATATCCTTGCCTCATCTGTGAGGAAGACCATTATACCAAGGTTTGTCCTTGACATTCTAAAGTTAACCATTTATTGAAAGGAACTTCAGCTATTTTGAAAGAACCTTTTCCATCTCAGCAGATGCAGTTGGTAGACCAACCACAATACTCTGCCTCCTCCAGTTCCTAAGTTTTCATGATGCAAGGATCATCACCTATTTCAATTGCTACTTGAACAAAGGACTATCAAAATATGCAAAATCGAACGGTGGAGAAAGAAGTCACTGATGTACCTTCTACTTCTACTCCATCTAGTTTTGGCCCGCTCCATATTGAGCATCCTAACAATGAGTATGTAATCTGACCACCTCCCAAGGGTGTACTTCGGAAATAATATTATAATCTGAATGCTAGATCTGCACAAGATTATAATATTGTTGAGGATTTAGCTCAAGCACCTTCAACAATGTCTTCTTTGGAAGTTCTCCAAACATGTCCAACGTAATGGAAAGCATTATTGTCTGCTATAGGTGTCATTGATCCTTTTTATTTGAGTTTAACTACCTTTTATCTTGAAAAGCACGTTCCTCATCTTCCTCATCATATTTCTTTTCTGATTCAAGTTATCATTAAAGGGAAGACGATCCTTAGACTATTATTGATGAAGGTGCTTCCACCTGCATCATGTTTGTTTCATGTTGGAAGGCTATCGACTCTCCTCCCCTCAAGTAGTCCTCGAACACTTTGGAGGCCTTTGATGGCAGAGGCTCCCGTCCATATGGTATTCTCACAAACTTGCCGATCACGTTGGAAGGAAATACCATTGAGCCAAAAGTGGAATTTGTAGATGCAAATCTCGATTACAACCTTCTTCTTGGGTGAATTTGGACCCATGCTATGTTTTGTGTGGTTTCTTATTTTTTCCAGGTTCTTTGTTTTCCTCAAGAAGGAAAAATTGTCACCATCGACCAATTGTCGTTTTTCTCTTCCGGTACGTCGAACAAAAATGTCCCCTATGTGGGAAATATTGAGATTCCTTATGAGAGTGTGGGGGCATGTCTTTTCAAAGACTCTGCTTTAATGGGTAATTTTACTCTCCCACGTCTGAATGTCACTTCGATCAATATGATCTCAGTTTCTACAGATCCTTGGTTTATTCCTACTCTAGATCAAATTGATTCATTTGGTGATTCTATGCCTTTAAGTACATTAGAGAAATATTACCAAGAAATTGTCTTGACTTCAATGGCTGCTTCAAAAAGTCATGTTGTTTTCAGTATGAACCTGGATACTTATGTTCCATTTCATTGGATTGGTTCTTGGGATTCTCTGGATCCTTTGAATGAGACATTCCCCACCGCCGAGAGCATCGTTGAGGTTATGTCTTTAGACAAAACTCCTTGGAACAGTCTCCATCATCATTATTCATTTCTTCCCAGCCTCGGCGAGATGCTTTTGTGTCTTGAAGAATTTGTTTCTCATTTCCCAATGTATCCACTTCAAACACCTATTTTGGTGCATGAAGTCCCGTCTAAGGGTAATATGGGAAATATTACTACAACCATGCCTCTTGAAATTTCCAATAAACCTAGAATTGTCGAGAACATTCATATTGGTGTTTCTTGTTCTCCCGATGAGACCAGGGTTTACACTCAACTTTTCAAAGAATTTTGAGATGTATTTGTGTGGTCATGTGAGGAAATTTTTAGTATTGATCCAACAATAGTGGTGCATGACATACCTAACTATCCTGGTGCAAAGCCTGTCTGCCAACGGCTTTGCCCCGTGCATCCTCGAAAGGCTGCTGTTATTAAAGCAGAAGTGGAAAAGGTTTTAAAAGTTGGTTTTATCTATCTAATCTCATTGACATACTAGGTGTCTAACATTGTCCCTATTGCTAAAACGTAGGGCACAATTCACGTCTATGTTGATTACTGCAACATCAATCACGCATGTCCAAAAGGAAATTATCCCACTCTGTTTATCAATCAGATCATTAATGATTTTGATGGGAGTGAGATTTTTTAATTTATGGATAGTTTTTCTGGCTACAACTAGATCAACGTCTCACCTACTAATAAAAATAAGACTACCTTTATCTGTCAATAGGGCACTTTTGCCTATAAGAAGCTTCCTTTTGATTTAAAAAATGTTGGCGCTACCTTCCAGAGAGAAATTCCATATGCATTTCATGATATTCGTCACATTTTTTAACCTTATCTTGATGAGTTACTATCCCATTTTTCTAAGCGTCATGACCATCTTAACCACTTAAGATCCATATTTATGTGATGTAGACATTATAACATCTATATCAATCCGCACAAGTGCATTTTTTGCATTGAATCTAGTCAACTCTTGGCTTTTTTTTTTTGTCCCGTGAAGGTATCTGAATTGATACTTTAAAATTTTAGGCTATTGTCAACTTACCCCCCACCTCTTTGCTTCAATTGCAAAGCCTGCAAGGAAATGCTAACTTTATTCGTTGATTCATTCCTAACTACGCTGGACTCGCCAAGGGTTTTACTTGCTAGCTTAAGAAGGGGTCCATTTCATTTGGGATGAAGTTGCCCAAAAATATTTCAATGTTATCAAAAACATGCTTATTAGTGCTCCTTTACTACATCCCACTGATTATCGACATGATTATTTCCTCTACTTGGCTACAAATGATACTACCATTGCTATGGTGTTGGTTCAGGATGATGATGATGGCAACGAAAATGTGGTTTATTATCTAAGCGGAAATCTCCTTGAAATTGAATCTTGATATTCCAATGTTGAGAAGCTTGCCTTGGTAGCAATCCATGTTGTCCAAATATTTCATCATTATATCCTTTTACGAAAAACCATGGTGGTTTCCAATTGCAACCCCATGACCTATTTATTGATTCGTCAATTACTGGGGGGGAAATGCTCCAAATGGATTGTTATCATGTAGGAGTTTGATTTGGAGTTTACTGCCACCAAATCGAAGAAATCACTTGTTTTTGCTAAGTTGATATGTGCCCTTCTGTTTGCATGCACTTCTACTAATTTTACTAAGCAGATTCCTGATGAAATGTTGTTTCTCATCATCACTCTTGACCTGTGGTATGGAGCTATTATTGTTTATCTTCAAACCCAAACCTTCCAATCTGAGTTGTCTTGATCTGATCGACGCGACATCCGACATTGGTCCCAACCCTATCGGATTTTTGGTGATACATTGTACCGAGTCGGTGTGGAATATTTTCTGGGCAGATGTCTAACACTTGAAGAGGTTGAACAATTCTTGAATGAATGCCACTCTGGTGCCTATGGCGGTCATATGTCAAGCTACGCCATTGCTTAGAAAATCCTCTGCGCCAGTTATCTTTAAAGATTGTATTCTAGCTGTTCAAAAATTCCATGAATTACATATTTTTAATCACAAGTGGTGCACCTCACTAGTACCCTTACACCTAGTAGTTACCATTGTACCATTCGCTAAATGGGGCATAGACTTCATGACATGTAACCCTCACTTGGATGGGGGGCATGTCTATATTATCGTTGTCTTCGACTACTTCACTAAATGGGCCGAGGTAATGCCCACATACAATGTTGACAGTGTCACTACTGCTCAGTTCCTCTTCAACCATGTCATAGCCCATTTTGGTGTTCCTTAAGCCATTGTAACTGAATATGTATCACATTTTCGTCAGTACATGATGGCAGAGATGACTTCTCATTTGGGCCTTCGTTATGATAGCTCAACTCCTTACTATCCATAGGCTAATGGCCAAGTCGAACAAATTAATAAAGTTTTGATTACTATGCTTCAATGCAACATTGGGAAGAACAAAAAGGATTGGCATCTGATGCTATTATTAGCTCTCTCACCTTACAGAATTTCCACTAAGACGGCCACTAGATTCACTCCCTTCCAACTGGTTTATGGTTTAGAGGCAACTTGCCTAATTGAATTTGAAATCCCTTCACTCAAATTAGCTATTGAACTTCTTCCTAATATATCGCCTGAAGAGGAGCGGCTACTCTACCTTGAGAGGCTTGACGAGACCCTTTGCATGATTGCATTGGTAATCAAAGCCCAAAAGAAACATGTCAAAGCTCATTTTGATCAAACTGTTTCTCCTCGCACTTTTTCTGAAGGAAACCTGGTCCTCCTTTATGATCAGGCTAACGATAGGTTAGGCATTCGAAAGTTCAAACCTATGTGGCATGGTCCATATATTGTCAAACGTGTTTTTCAGAAAGGCACCTATGAGCTAGTTGATTACGAAGGAAATGCATTGTCACAAACTCGAAATGGGTTGTATTTGAAAAAGTATTATGCGTGAAATTCATGTAATGAATTTTTTTACACTAGTATGTGAATTCATTAGTGTGTGCTTTTTTTATTTTTGGTGTGTTTTTTTGCTTTGCAGACATGTGTTTTTCTGCTTACCTTGTGTTCCACTCGGTTTGCAGATGTCGTGAAGTCATTATGTCAGTTCTTATGATGGTGCTTGTCGTAGCACACTTAATTTGTCTTTTGCAGCTTTGGCACTCTTTGCCCTTGATGGCGAGTTGATTAACTTACAAGGTATATCCCTTGGTCGAAAAACTAACAATATTGTTGAATACAGTGCAGTCATTGAACTATTGTCATAAGCAATTTCTCTTGGCATTAGGGATTTAGTTGTCAAGTTAGATTCACAGCTCGTTGTGTTATAGTTAAATAATCATTATTCAGTGAGAAATCCACAAATATTGTGTATGTATCTACGTGTTCAATTACTGGAATGAAATTTTGATTTTATCACATATCAACACATTCCACACAATTTGAATACATTAATAGATGCATTATCAAATTATGTTCTTGATAGACATTTGCATCATTTATAAAAATGATCATATTCTAGACACATAAGTAGAAAATAAAACATGCATATCATATATATATATATATATTATATATTATATTATTATTATATATATAATTATATATATATATAATATATATATATTATTATATATATATATAATAAATTATATATATATATTATATTATATATATATATATATATAATATATATTATATATTATATATATAATGTATGTATGTATGTATGTATATCGACTCTGTTGAAGTTATTACAACAAAATCTCAAAAAAATAAAGTTTTATGGGACACTTGGCTTTCAAAGCCTACAAATGTATAAAATAGCTAGAAAGGCTATCAGCCTGCATAGTGATCATGGTAGCACGAGATTGCTCTGATCAATCAGCCTAACAACCAATGTAGTCTTGAGGATACTCCCATTGTTTGTCTCTTCTAGCACAGTGGCACCTCGTCTATAGTAGCATACTCCGGAATTCCCTGAGTAATTGCATCTAGTTTGTGCTCCATATTGGTTAAGGGGTTCGCCCCTTCCTCATAATCAATCCTCACTATTTGATGAGCAACCTGATGTGCTATTGGCGACATGCCAGGTGGTCTTTCTGGTCCCACATCTTTACATTATCATAAGTCAAGTCTCAGTTTACACTTTTACAAAAAAATCATAAGACTTGAAAAAATCCAAAAAACAAGTCTTTACCTGCATCAGTCCACTGTTCTCCTAGTGGCAGAGGTAGATATGGATCCCATTTGAAATCCATGTTTTCATATGCATAGTCTTCCACCATGAGTAATTGGTGCTACAACCAAGCAAAAAAATGTGGAGGGTAGTGCATTATCTGACCTGTCCCTCCTCGAGGCATGAGTTGTCTCCACCTCACTAGCCTCGGGTCTTGGGGGACAGGATCTGGTACCTTTGCCCACTGATACCAGAATAAGGGCACCATATCTAGGATTAAAGTCACTAGTATTGATCCAAACCCAAATTGTTTTAGGTTTCCCTGCTTCCCTTTGGTTAGTTGTCTTTCCATATTCACTAGAAGGCCTCACACTAGTTGAATATGGTAGGGGTCAGACACTCAACTGCATACTGGAATTGGGATTTTGAACTCTCATGCACGGCTTGCATCCCAAATACATGAGCTATGGTGTATAGGATGGTTCGTAAAGGAAGGTCGTTGGTGACTGTAGCAATCTTCACCTTCCCACCCCTCATCATCTTTGCACCTGAGCAATGCGTCCTAATCAGAGCACTAGTACTCTCACCACCTTGGAGAGATTGGAAGAGTTGGACTCTCTCTCCTCTTCGGGACAATCCCATGATGAAATAGATGTTTTATTATTATATTTCCAGTTCCTGGCCTTCGATTATGAAGATCTTTCGATCCACGTCCCAAATACTGATCAAATAGGGTAGCAATTCCATCTCAGCCCTCATTCCTGTGGTCCTGAATAACTTCAGCAACCCACAACCTCTCAAGGCATTGACGCATTCTGGATTCTGGGTTGCTTGGTGGTCTTCGACCTCATGGCCTCTTTCTTTCCATTCCAAAACCATGATCTCCTGCAAAACATCATTTAACGCCAATTAAAACCTTTTTCGCGGATTGAAATTGAGAATTTTTTTATTAAAAGAAGAGGTTTTCATCAAAAAATTCCATCATGGTACCATCACGTTTATTAACAACGTGATGTCATCACGTGCATATTTTAGCTTGAGAGCAATTATCGTGGGTTCAATGACCAAACCCACAATTATTGCTGACACTCAAAAATTTTAAAATCCTCCCTTTTAGCACACAAAATTCCATTACTAATGCATGAAAATGTGATGAAATGCAAGAGCACGGACATACCTCCTACCTACTATAGACGATTCACAAAATGGCACCCTGAATATCCTACAATGGTCTCTTGAAAATCGAGCAAATTAGGGCACAAATGCACTTTCAAAACTTACAATAGTGATATGGTAAAAAATGATTTTACTTTTGGTTATTTATAAGTTTTGAAGTCATTTTTTGTCAATATTATAATAGTATTTTATTATTATTTCTAGATATCAGTGATGGGTGCATTTATTTGTGCAGTTACAAGTGCTTTCGGTGGACAATGATTATTTTTTACTAATTCTCATGAGTTTTTGTTTTATCTCTTTTTCGGACTCGTTAAAAATAAATGAAAAAGGAAACCCCCCAGAGTCATCTTTAAGCCCTTTTTTGACTCTCAAAAACTGAAAACATCACCAAGTACCTGTCATTTCGAAATCATTAAATTAAATGAATTGGCGTCTTCTCAGTACACGTTTACCTCTTTTTTAGTCTAAGTTTGACTATTTTTGAAAAAGTTACACCTTGGTCGACATGGTCAAGAGGTTCTCTCGAATATTGTTTTCTAACTTTTTAGGTTCGAGAGACAAATTAGGAGAAGGGACATGGAATTTTTTTTCGTCTCTTTTTCAAACTCTCTAAATATGAAAAGGATACCGAGTTATTTGTACATCGGACTTGTTAAAATTTAAGACGAAAGACTTGTCACCATGATGAGACCGAGTTTCTCCTTCATAGGACTCGTAAAACTTACTAGGATGGATTCATTCAAAGAATTAACTTACATGACAAGCATATGTTATCCCCTTCAACCTTGTGATAAAAATAATTGGGGTACTCCTTAAAAATATAAGAGAAAAATGAAGATGCAACATCTTTTGTATAGGCAGCATGTCACTCTTGAACATGACACTCTTATGCTTTCGTTTTGGGTTTGGGATATCCTCATCCAGTCACGTGTTCTCCCGGGTTTGGGTGATTCATTTTTTCCTCTCATTTGACTATTCCATTTTGTCGTCATGACCTTTAGTCCTATGTTAAGTCAAATGCTACCACACTCTGGAGTCGTGTCGCCAATGTTCAAGAGAAGTCCTATCTACAATTATTTACCTATACATTATTTGACCCATTGTTACATTGTTGGATCTTATTAATTTCATTCCACTTTATTCATTGTTTCTTGTCGATGATGGGGGACTTGTCATTTCCCTCCTTCGATGAGTCACTTCCTGTCGACTTCATCTCATTATCCAGGAAGATGATTTAGAAAATCCATTTCAGTACATTGGATCTTACATGCCTTAATGACAAGTTCTTCACATCTGACGATAGGTCTTCATCATTGGCCTTCGATTGGATGATTCCATGAGTGTACGACTTTAGTTTCATTATCACATTCATGGATTGTATTGTTGTACCTTGAGAGACATTTTCATTATTGGTGGTTTCTCTCGTACATGTTAATAGTCCACATCATTGACCGGCAATCAGGTATTTTTCTAGCATGTTTGACTTCAACACATTTTTTCTCATGTTAGAATTCGTACTTTGGTCAGCTCAGGATGGAGCACAAGACCGTGAGTCTTGTTTAATATGACTTAGGCTGTGTGGAGTTATATGTTATTCATGATTATACACATGTTTCTACTATACGGATGGCTATGACCATAATGTGGGACTTTACATTTATGGTGATCCTTCTCTATCGAATGGTTGTGACCATACCTTGGATCTTAGATTCACATATGATCCTTGTCATTTGGATGGTTGCGCCCATACCATGGATCCTTTCATATATTCCTTATCATCTGGATACCTAGGCCCATACCGTAGATTCATGTATTGATCTCAGATATGTATATGTATATGCATCCTTGATTTGTAGGTCTCTTGACAGTGTTTGTCCTCGTCCTTGCAAAATCTCTTAAATAATTCCAGCCATCACTCCTCGTTCTGCCTTCATGCTTTAGGGGGAGTTTGTTACACAGTATTTTGTCACACCTCCTACACTTCCCCGTGAAATACCCCGAAGTGCCCGAAACATGACCATCATGCAGTGTACTCATTCATATATGCAACTCAAATCCTTCCTAAGACATTGATTGGAAAATTCCTTGAGCTTCCCCTGAAGAAAATAGCTCTAAAACCCTAATTTGAGGATCATTGGCCTTATGAGACTGAAAAAAATGATGATCACCTATTGCACTATACTTGACTTGTGATGGCATCACTATATTCACTTGTATACCTGTGATGATCCCAAAAAAGCAATTTTCCACAAGAGGATGAGAAGCTTTGTGATCTAGAAGCTTCTAGAGCGGCGAGTTAGAGGTTATTCGACATAGATAGGTCAAATTCTCCCAATTTGGCCTCTTGGTCTTATCCCTATGAGCTACCTCCTTAAGATAAGGACCTACTCCTATCTTTGGAGAGATCCTAACTCCCTTTCTCAACCTATATATTCATCCTCCCCCATTCCCAGATGGTTGGTCTATGTCTATTTGTACACTTATGCTAAGATTGTGCCTATATGCTACTCATTTAGCTTGGAGGAGTGCTTGGAGAGCTTAGCTTGGACTTGGATATTCATTCAAGGAGAGCCTATCAACATCAAGGCTTGGTTGTATGCTTCCCTTTACTTTCTATTAATATACAACTGCTGGTTCATTTTCCCTAAATGTGTATGCTCATGTATCATTTAGCTTAACATTCCTTGATCATTTAAGTAGGTTACTTTTGAATATTCTATTTGTATTTGCATGTCTTGTTGTGTCTTGATCTTTGTGCAGGTGCATAAACACTGTGAATAGTAGGAATGAGCCTATGACACAAACGATTCAAAGTCTTCAACAAAGGAGATCGAGATAGCATCAGAACAAGGTAGGCCATCTTCTTCATCTCTCTTTTCAATTGTAACTTAGGAAATGTTACACAACATTTTGTCACTATCCCTATACTCTCTGTTCCATGATACTGGAGGACCTCTATAGTGAACCTCACATGATTTACCTTCACGAAGAAACTCCCATTGTGTCCATCTTCATTAATAGAACAATTCCCCCTTGCATCATTTCCCAAAAATCTTATGTTTTTCCTAGTTTACAAGACCGATGCTAATGGCCCATGCTATCCTCATGCCAATATGCAGGGATTATAATTGTCCCTAGCGCTAACTAGAGCAACTGAGCCTTGTTTTAGTCACACCGACCCTCTTTTGGAAAGTTTTTTGTTTCCAACTCTAGAAGCCTCATAACGGAATTCTGGTAAATGGTTGGGCCGGATGGAGTTGAGGATGTCATTTTGGGCTCCCTTCCTCTATTAGGATGGAACTACCTCAACAGATAAGACCTTATCCAATAAGAAGAGGAACCATCTCCCATCCATTCATGCTATATAAACCTCCCTTTTTCCCAAGCACAAGCTAGTGTTGGTGTGCTAGTGCTAATTAAGTTTGGAGTAATCAACAAGTTATTCATAGTTGTAGCTCTCTAGTTGTGTGTGAGGGAGAATTCTGAATTTGGTTTAGTGTGAAGACTAAAGGGAAGAGCATTAAAACTACCATTGTTGAGGCCATCATGGAGTACTAACGAAAGTGTGTGGGAACTGTTATGAATATAATTCATAACAAATAAATAAATAAAATAAATATAAATATTAAATAATCAAATATTAATTAGGTTAAATAGCCATTAAGTTAAGTGAAAAGGCATGTCTAAAAGGCATGCCCATTCACGAAAGGACACTTGCTTAGGTATAAAAGAAGGGCCTAATTGTAACATTCATACCATCTTATACATTTTATACATCTTAATAAATTATTATTTTAAATACCTCGTGTATTTTAACATATTAAGTCTTCAAGCTATCAATTTTCATGCTTAAGCCATAGTTTTTATGCTTTAGTGGTATCAAAGCCATTGCACATGATATAATCATGTGATATTTGAACGTTGTTCGCAACACAATGTGCCATTGCGTTCACATCCTAAAGGTGTTGAGTAGTTTAATAAAATTCAAGAAGTATTTCAGCGATTAGAAAAATCAAGTGCAAACGTTAAAGCATGTGGAAAGGAAATCGATAATAAGGAAGATAATAGGGACAATGAAGAAACGAAACAAGGTGAAGCTGATATAAATCAAGATGAGGATTATCTTGACAAACAAGGAGATTTTGTCAATGAAAAACTATCATTTGTGTCTTTAGAGCAAAAGCAGGCTTTTAAAGATGTGGAGAATGTAAATTCCTTCGACAAAATAGGCATGGTGGGTGAAGAAAATTCAATTCTTGTTGCTCCAGAGGTCGAGATTGATCAGGAAATTTTTTTTGAGATATGTACAACCCATGTTTTTGATAGGAATGAAGGTGAAAGAGATTTAAGACATGATTTAACAAATAAGACAAATATGTGTCACGACAAAATCCAATACACACTAGGAAGCATCTTAAAGAGTGTTGATACAAACAATGATAAGAAGGTACCCAGTGACAGGCTAAATATTGTGGTTCAGAAGGATATGGACAATAACTATAAATCACTTTTGATTGATGGGCGTTCAAGTGCGAGTATAACACAACTAGGAAAATTCTTTAGACTTTATACATAAAAGAGTTTCCATAATTCTCTTCAAGCACAGACATACCCTGAGATTTTACGTTCCAGTCTAGCAAATGTGGTTCTTAATCTAAAATTTTTGGGGATTGATGATTTAGTACACTTTGAATTTATGGACACACCTACTCCAGGAACTCTATAGAAATAATTAAAGACTTTGAATGATTCAGGTGCTTTAGATGATGGAAATCTAACAAAATTGGGAGAATTAATGAGAGAGTTTCCTTTGGATCCTTAAACGTAAAAAAAAAAATTAGTTGACAATCCAAAATTCAATTGCTCCAATGAAATTGATTCCACCCGTGCAATACTATCAGTCAACAATTGATTTTTGTGGCCTAGAGAAGCTGTAGACGCAACAAAAGCTTGGTTTGTGCACATTGATGTTGATTATCTGACGATGTTAAAAGTGTACCATGCTTATAAGTAGAATAATGAGGGTGACAGTCCAATTTCATTCTTGACCATGCACATGTGTAACCGACCATCCACACTCACACTCACACTCTCAGGGGCTTACTTTACAGTTCATGTGGCTGCTTATATAGCTATGTCTAATCTCAATCCTTAGAAGCGAAGACTAAGCCCAAGCACAAGCCCAAGCCCAAATATCGATGACAACAACCCTAGTTACGATGAAATTCCCCATAAGTTTTTCTGTCCCATGTCAGATACATTCATGAGGGATCCTTTTTGAATCCCTACGTCCACCCTCACCTACAATTGAGATTCTGTAAAATACTCTCACAAGCCAAAAGATTTGAGGCCGGATTTCAAAATGGGAGTTGAAATAGAGGATTAGTTCTCTCGCTACGACCTCGACCCTCCCTTCGATTTCGTGTCCAACTTAGACGACTTCATGCTAGACACTAATTCCGTAGTGAAGCAATAGAGGCAGGACCTCCTCCTTCTACTCTCAATGGATTTTCTATGCAAACCCTGGTTAGTGGCCAGGGGAGTGGGCGTCTGCTGTGTGGCCATGCTCTTACATTGCCCTAATCCCTCACCCAAATGGGTGGCCATGGCACTCTCCATTGTTGCTCACATGGACCATGACACTGAATCACCTATCATCCCTGCAGATATTCATTTTGACTATTCCCTCCTCGGTCCAATAGCAAGAACATGCGTGGACTTTGAGTCTGAGAAAGAAGAATTCCATTTATGATTGATAAACCTCATGCACGCATTGGTCATAGAAAGTCCTGATATTTCTGTAATGGTAGAAAAATTGGGAGGAATTATAGACACATTGGTCTCTTATCTATGGCATGTAAAGGAATATATGGCAAACTGCTACTCAAAACTGTTGGCCACTCTAGAAACCCTAGCTAAAGACATTGAAATCTGCAACTATTTGGTTGATGTAGAAATCATGGAGGTCTTGTTCTGTATTTTGGAATTTGCAGTAGCTTCCGAGCGACAAATTATAGATGATTCCGAATGAACCGGCTGTGATGGCGGTTCGAAGTGGATTTGACTCAATTTAGAGCCATTAAAAGTTGTTTCACAATCCTTGATAGATTGCGCTCTGGTTCGGAGCGAGCATGCGCACAACTTGAAAGTCTGGAAGAACACTCGGATTATTGGCCAATTAGAAGCAGAGTTCGAACTCGAGACTTTTTTACTGTTTCTGCATAGCGTGAACAAATTTGTCGACCAACCATGACTCTATGTTCGGTCGTGCCAATTGGACAATTTATTATATATATATATATATATATATATATATATATATATATATATAATTAATATATATAATATGTAATTATATAATTTATACTTCGATTTCATAATTTTTTACTATATATATATATATATATATATAGTAAAAAATTATGAAATCGAAGTATAAATTATATAATTACAATATTATATATATTAATTATAACTTTATAATATATTATATATATATATATTAGTTTACTTAAAAAAATTAAAAAAAAGAGAGTTAAAAAAGCATTATTAATTAAAAAAAAGAAAAAGAAAAAAGAAATATATATATATATATATATATATATAATATATATATATATATATATATTTATATATATATATATATGATTAAAAAAAAATAAATCGATAAACCATGGACTCAAATCAGAGTTACTAGCGAATCATAGAAGATGAGCTACCAATGACGCGGGCCAAATGAAAGGAAGTATTAGCGGTCAAGTGAAAAGAAGACATTCGTGGCCGGATAGAGATCAAGTCCTTCGTCCTTTCATCAACAAGCTTTGAGGACAAAGCTTCTGAAGGAAGGGGCTATGTTATTAATACAATTCATAACAATTAAACAAATAAAATAAATATAAATATTAAATAATCAAATATTAATTAGGTTAACTAGCCAGTAAGTTAAGTGAAAAGGCATGTCTAAAAGACATGCCCATTCACGAAAGAACACCTGCTTAGGTATAAAAGTAGGGCCTAATTGTAACATTCATATCATCTTATACATTTTATACATATTAATAAATTATTATTTTAAATACCTCGTGTATTTTAACATATTAAGTCTTCAAGCTACCAGTTTTTGTGCCAACTCTCCCATTAATTTAGCTGATTGTGAACTTAGTGAGTCAAGTTGTTGCTGCATTTACTCCTTGAATTTTGTTTATGGTCCTTCTATGGCTTTGATCTCCATTACACAATTTTGAAAAGTTTCATTTCCTTGTCTAAACATCTCTTTTCCGGCAAAGATCAAATTGCTTGTCTTGTTTTTGGTAAAGTCATTGCATCATTAGTTTGAAATAGATTCTCTTTTTGTGTTTTCATTTGCTTGAGAATGGATTGTCTTGAAACTTTTTCATTGAAGTGTTTTATGAGAAATTCATTTTGTCATTTCATGAAAAGTACACAATTCTAGTTTGTTGTGTCAATATGTTATGTTAGTCAGCATCATTTAAGACTAGGATTGCGTTGACATTTGAAAAGAAAAAGAATTATCTTTACTTTTGAAAGGACTATTGGAGTGTACTTGTTAGGAAACTAGGAATTGGAATGATTTTTTCATTAGTTTATTTTCTCGAAAAGTGAAGTAGTGAAAAATCATTTCTCTTTCGGTTGCTTGGTTGTTTGAATTTGATTGTGTTTTCTATCCTCTCTAGTGTAGACAATTCCTCGAACTGAAAGGGTCTTGTCTCATTTAGCTGCATTTAGGGCTTTCCGAGTCACATTGCTAAGGCCTAAAAATAGAGACATAATTCAAGATAAACTTTAAAATGAGTTCAATTAACCTAAGGCACATTTGAAACCTAATGATCGCATCTATAAGGTCTAGGCTAGAAATGTGTTCCGACGTCTTTAAACCTAGTAGTTGTCATTAGCTTCGACACTAGACAACACTAGTACGGGACTTGTGCTCCCCATATTGTCGAGTATGTAAAGGGAGACCCCTCTAGGCTACAATCCTTTATCAATAGGAATCTGAGTCTGCCACCTTGCAAACATGATACACCGAACACAACGTTTGGTGAGATTTCCTTCCCATACTTCTTGATTCACCAAGAGGTATTCTATAGTTCACGGTTGCTTGGTCATCCTTTTTACCTAGATCATCCAGAGTAGTCATTGGATATTTTTACTCATTAAACTTAAAAGATCATTCGAGCGCTTGTCCTTTTGAGCTTGTTTCCAATCAAAAGTGATAGAGTCATCTTTGCTTCTTTCTCGACTCTTAAAACATGAAAGAGCACCAATTTATTTATGCATCTTAAAAAAATGTTGCCCACGAACTTATAACATCCTGTTAGTCTTTTATAGACAAAATCATGAGTTTTCCGTAAAGTACATTTTAAATCCTTGAAATTTATCTCTCTTTTCCTGTTAACTAAGACAAGGTCATCGTTGCTGAACCATCTGGTTCACCTAGTTCCTCTTCCTCTCCTTTGTCTAAAAGATTGTCTTAGGAGCCTTTTCCTGAATTACCAAAGTCATTGGAGGACCAAGGTGTTGAACTTGGAATCGTTTTGAGAATTCAACCTTTGTCATCTTGTCCTCCACCTACTTCAGATACCGATTCACCTGCTGATATTGGCCCAAAATCTTCGGACAATCCCATCTAGACTCCTGAGAGTTTGCCAACTTTTGACGGTCAGCTTGGATTTGTTATATATCCTTCGAATCCTTTGTTTTACCTTGTTGTGATATCATCGTAGCGTCTGTATAGTCCATATGATTAGCCAGGCATTCCTTTGGAATTATCCCCTCATACATATTTGGTCGTTCGTTGTCGTTTGTTCCCAGCTATGGAACCCGAAGGAGAAGCCCCAGTTACCTCTCTAGATCAATCAGAAATTTCCACTTCACACACTATCGAAGAGGAAGAACAACAATTTCCTCTTGAAGGTTTCCCCTTCACGGGGAGAATTCCCATTAGTGCGTATCGAGATTTGTCACCTAATTATGTGACTTTAGCACAGTTGGTCTCAGGTACACCTAGTGCCTCATCACTTTATCACAATCCTATTTGGGTGTCTGGTGCCATGCCTACTACAGGCCCGTGCATTCCAAACCCGACCTCCCAACAAGTGATTCCTTTTGTCGTTACCTCAGTCTCGATGCAACCCATCATTCCAAACCCTCTTGTCTCATCCATCCCAGTCACCCGTCCAGTTCAACCGATGGTATCGAGGCATGTTGTTGTCACTTCTTCGACCCCTCCAGTAAGTGGCCAAGTTGTACCACTTCCTGGGGGGTAGAATATGAGTGTTTCTATGATGTCAGGCACAACCAATGTGAGTATCTCAAGGCTCACATGGTTGGGATGAACCAGCCTTCTTCTGGTGTTATCCAAAACCCTACTGATCCTGCTGGATTAAGCAATGTCCAGTACCAACAGGTCCAAAATCCTGTTGGTCCATCTGGGTCAAGAAATTTCTAGTATCAGCAGCCTTATGAGGCTCAGTTTCAGTAAGCTCCTTATGTTCCATATGGTTCTCAAGGGATCATCAATACACCTTTCGTCCTTCAGCTTATACAATATGTTCAGCCTAGTCCATCCACTTTTCATGGTGGCTATGGCCAGATATAGTTCAGAAATTTTCTGGGAACTATTCAAGTACCTCTGCAGTAGTAAGGACAACCTTTGTAGCCACTAGGGCAACCTTTGTTGTAGCAAGGGCCGTCTACACAACAACTTGGGAAAATGATACCATAGCAAGGATACCTGCAACAACCGTAGGGACAACCCTCGTAATACTTGCAACAAACCATGCAGCAGTAGATGCAGTATGCTCCACAAACCTCCTAGCCTATGTCTTTGTAGGGCCAACCTCTGCAGTCGCAGGGACAGCCTTTGCAGCCCCAAGGTCAATCCTTGCAGCAATAGTGTTGGGTCCCTATAATACTAGTGATTACCTCATTACTATTGTAGTTGTATCCCTTATTAATATTGTTGTGCCCCTATTGTACCCATATTGTTATTACTGTGACCCATAGGATCCCTCTATTGTTATTTTTGTGGCTTTATATTATTATTGTTAGGTCGGCTGGGTTATATTGTGACTCCTTGGACTCCTATATATAGAAAGGAGGTTTTTTCATTTGAATCATCCAAGAATTGTTCATTTATGTAATGTAAAGGAGGTGTCCCCCTCGAAGAGGCTGAATTTTAAGGTGTTGATCTATCTTTTCTATCTTCTTCTTGAGCTGTTTTCATAGCGTTTGGTATTAGAGCTTTGGATTCTAGGGTTTCGCTGCTCCAAATAGGTCAGCGTGGAATTTTCGCTATCACTTTTTTTCTGCGACGTTTCAGAATGAAAAAAAAACCCATTTGAGATGAAATCGCACGGAACCTTCGGTCCGAATTTTAGAGCTTTTTGCGCTATATTTGTGGAGATATGATCTGAGGAAGTTGGTCTTTTTGCAGACTCCTGAATTACATTCCAAACAGGTGACCTGGGGAAAATCATCATAACTTTATCTCTGAGCATCGGATTGAAATTTTGTAAGAAGGTTAAGAAAGAGGATGGATTGTAGTTTCTTGTATATATTTTTCAGAGCCAAAG
>APFE031147058.1:14846-101711 GCA_000404065.3 Pinus taeda | reverse complement strand
CTTTCTCCACACCAGGTGGAAGGGTCTCGTCGTCATCTTCAGAGTAGCGAGTGTTATCTCCACACCAGGTGGAAGGGGCCTCGTTTCTTTCAGCAGCACAGCTAGCAGAGAGGGGCAAACAGCCCATGGTTGAGGAGAGAGTGTCCGGTGCTCCAGTTATTGATCTTGACGATGATTCTCCTACCCCAGGGCTCAAGGATATTATCCAAGAGTAGAGCACCGAGATTCAGTCACTGCAAAGAAAATTGTACATGGCAAGATGGGTAAACACATATCTGGAGCAGCGTAACAAGCAGCTGGAGGATGAAAAAGAACTTGATGAACTATGGAGGATTCGCAGTGATCGCACTTTGAACCGTAGGGGGCCTGGTGACCTATTGCGTGTTGATCGGGAGTCCATGCTTATTCGTGTAAATGCACATTTGGAGAGATTACTAGAAAAGGCAAATCGTGACAAAGTGCTGCTACGCCACATGAAGACACACTATTGGGCAAGACTGCATGTTTGTAAGGCTAGAAACAAAATCCTCCAACGAAAGCTGTCAGAGGCCCGGAAGAAGAAGAAAAGGACAAATCCACTCTCCATCTTGGCTGAAGCATCCCTCACTCATCATGGTACTGATCAGCATTGATCTAGCATCAAAATATGAAAATTTTGAAAATTTTGGGGCATTTTGCCAATTTTTGGTAAAATTACAGGTTTTTCCCGTGTCGCGTCCGCGTCGCGCGCGGACATTTTGAAGGACTGCTCGGAATTTTGCAAACTTGGCATTTTTGGAAAGGGCATGCCAAGAGAAAAATTACCAATACTCGGGAGAAGGTTAATTTTGAGATTTGAGCCTCCAAAAGCTCAAAATACATCAAAAAAATGACTTTCTGCCCACTTTTTGAGTTGCAGAAAGTGACCTTGGGAGAAATAGTTTTTGAGGGGGCAAAACAACTCCAAATTCAGAAATTCCACTTGGAATGGAAAGTAGACAGGCCAAGCTTTCCAATGAGCTATCTTGCACTTGATTTGGACCAGTGGAACCCACTCAAAAGTTGCTGCAAAGGTGCGCGGACACGAGAGACAGGGGGCGCGGACATGAGAGTAAACTTTGCCAGAATTGACTTTTTTGGTCAAAAAACACTGTTTTGACTATGGTTGATTATTTTTACTTGTAGATGATGGATAAATGTAATATTTTCATGGCACTTTGATAGATTTTACCTCTCTTTACTCTTCTAGAAGCTTCCTTGATGTAAAAAGTGAAAAAATAATGCATGAATTAGTTAGCTAAGTAATAGAGGCAAGTTGTTGAGCTGCCTATTATCTAGTGCTTAGTTTGGAATTAGTTCAAACTGCTCCTAGAAGGATGAGCTCGACCCCTAGAGGTGGGGAAAGAGGTTTGACCTTCTATATTATGCCCTCTCTTTCTCATTTTGTGGGTTGGACTCTAGAGGGAGAAGTGTTATTGTATTATTGACTTGTATTTTTCTGCAATTTGAGGAAAGGAAGGCCAGGGTTTTGCAGACTTCATTGTGGATTCTTGTGGATTATTATGTTGATGGTGTGCTTCCTACTGTTATTGTAAGTGTGTTTATGTGTTCCATTCCTTAATCTCTTGCTGCTATTTAAACAAAAGAAGTGATAAAGTTTGAATTCATGCATGCCATGCTCAGCTTTCAATTTTGTTTAAATTTTATGTTTTCCGCCGTCTAGAGAGGATTCAAATTCATTGTTTGCCCTCTTTAGCTTTTCTCCTTTCCTCCCTGATCATCTCTTTCAACTAAAGGCATCAGCATAGATTCCTACCTTGCCCCAAGGAATCACCTGCAAAACTGAGCTCAATCCCCGCACCCTGAATTGCACTCCCTCCAATTGCCACCAAAAACTCCAAAAACTCTACAATCTCCCTTATCAGTTTACTAGCCTAAAATCCTTGTTCCTAATTGGTCAACTCATCTTATTGACAAAATCCATCGAGTTTTGACCCGAGAGAGCCTTCTCATACCTCGTAGGGCTAGCTACGAGGTGAAATGGTTTGATGTAGCCTTGAGAGTTTGTCTATCTCAGCCTAGGTGAATTCCAAGCGCTAACACATAGCTAGACTGAGATGCTTGACAACCACATGCAGAAAGTGCCATTCCTGAAGATGAATTTGAAGAGTGCTCCAAATGGATGTTATCCTTCTTCATTTCTACTTCCAAGGCTTCCATCTTCTTAAAGAATTTAGATTCCAAGTGGCCATCTTGATTACAAAAGTGGCAATGTCTATCAGTCTTCTTCCCTTTGTTTTTATTTTCTTTATCATTATGGTGAAATTATTTTTCATTTTGAGGCTGAAATTTCTTGGGACCCTTGTTTGGTTTAGGACCATTCCTTTTAGGATACGACTTCTTAGGATTCTTTGAATTTGGTTTTTGCTAGGAGGTTAACGCTTTCTTAGAAGATTTTCCAAGATTAAGAAGACCAAGGTGTAAGAGTTTTTCTTGTTCTCTTATTAAAGAATCACAAAAAGAATCAAAGGAAGGAGACTTGTAGTCTTGTCCTTGAGAAATGAAGGCTTCTCTTGTAGAATGGAAGGTGGAGAAAAACACAGAGTAGGCTGGTCCCAACTTAGTTAGAATGGAATAGATAAGGTTACTATCTTCTTTCTTAACCTTAACACCTTCCAAGAGAAATCTAAGGGTCTTGAATTTGGACAAAAAAATCTTCAATGAAAGAAAAATTATTGGAGTCCAATGTAAGAAACTCATTTTCAAGTTGATGGGCTCTAAGATCATTTTTGATTCCAAAAACTTTAGTAAGCTGCTCCATTGCTTTATCAGGAGTATCAAGTTCTGTAATATGGAATCTAAGATCTGGAGAAATAAACATCCCTATCAACCCATGTGCTTGATCTTGCCTATTTTCCCATTTAGCTTCCTTATCTTCATCTTTCGGTTTGGTTTCCTGGCCTGAGGCTATTCTGTAAAGACCTTTACTTCTAAGTAAATCCACAATGTAGGACGACCATTGGAAGTAGTTGGTGTTGTCAAGAATAACTTCGCATGGACTTTCCATTTTAATAGAAAATGAAGATATATATGCTAGAACTAAGTGTTCCAATGGAAAGATCTCGAAAAAATAGGCTGGTTAAAAAAAACGGCTTCCGGATGAAGAAGTTATGGCTTTTTGAAAAAAAGGGTGATGAAGGCGCCGACAAAGTGCGGGAATGTGCATATATGAAAAAAAAAGAGCCCTTTTTCCAACAAAAAGGAGATTTGAACCGAAGACCTCTACTCTCATAAATTAGCTTTGAACCAAGTCAGCTAAACAAAAAGTTTGAGAGAGAGAGAGAGGGGGGGGGGGGGGGGGCACTTTGTTTTTTTTAGTCACTGAAGCTTTGGGTTGCGTGCTTGCTTGAGAAAGCTCTTTTTCCTTGCAAAACAAAAAACACAAAACCCAACATGGACATACAAAAAAAAATAAACCTTACGGCTTAAAGTTAGCTTTACCCATAAATTAAATATTTTCCTCAATGTTTCTGATTTTTTGAGACCACAGTAAGGCGCAGCGGAAAAGCGCATATGCATGAGAAAAATCCTTCCTCTCTGTTTCTGATTTGCCTAGATTGCACAGAGTCGTAGGGCAAAGAGCATAAGCATAAATGAAAGGTATAGATCCGGTAATAAAAAGGAAGCTAAATAAACTGAAATAATGAACAGAGAGAAAAATAACTAGAAACTGCAAATAAAGACTGTATACCTCTAGATCTAAAAAATGACGTAGTTAGGGCTACCAGAAACCTTTTCACATGAAACGAAAGGGGTTCCTCACTGGAACAGATGTTCCTAACACAACAGAGCAGTCCTCTTGGCCCGAAAGCAGTCAGAAACAACAGATCTAGGAAACGGCAGTCGGATGTCGTTCTACCAGCTTTAGATTTGGATCACCAATGGACGTCGCCCTCAAATAGCTCTGATATGATGTGGAGGTTTTCCGTTACACCAAAACCTGTAGGTCGTGGTAAACATTACAACCTAGTAACTAGGATTCCCAGGGTGGAAATTACGGATTCTATAGAGGTGCGGTGATTTTTCCAACACTAACATCTAGTCAATATGATTGTTATCTGGTTTACTTAGTTGAAAGTAGTAAATAATTATGATTTGACTTAACATTACAATCATCCTAATTGTGATACTCTTAGTAACATGAGTGTAATTTTGTTATTAAACTTCTAGTTCTTATATTAGCCAAGTTAAGCCCAATTTAGAGTCACATAATCCTCCTAATTTGTCATAGTACGAGACCCATTAAAGGATTGATTTTTTATATCTCTTTGAGTCTACAAGAGACTTTATTTTTTTGTGTGTGAAAGGAATTCCATCCATGGATACTAGACATATTTTTGAGTACTTTAAAAAAATGCTATGTACAAAACAAACTATCCTTTATGAACTCAGAGCATTAAAATTTTACATATATTTCATATATTTTTTTAAAATGATATATTTCTCTATATTCACCCTATTATTGTGTTTTTTGACAACTATAGGGAGGGTGTTGGTCCGGTACATTGAGGTTAGGTGTCTGCCCAGATGGAATGGGTCTTTGCTCCAAATGGCAAGGAAGGAAGGTATTCTCAAAATGGCTTCCAAAGATTAAAGATACACAACATGCATAGAAAAATAGTTTTTATGAATATAAACAAATATCATAAATGCACTCGAAAAGAATTGAATACAAATACATGTTTGGATTATGAAAAATAAAGGTTTTTCCTTTCCATAAAAAAAATTACATAACCCTTTTTTCATAAGCATAAATTACCTGATATAGTGGGGTCAGGTTGATGTTGTGAGGTCAGTTTGACAAGATGATGAGGTAACTTATAGAATTCCTCTAGCACCAAATAGAACAGTGTCAAACTCCTCTAGCGTTAAAATCCTCCATCCCAAAATACTTGCAAAAATAAAAAACCAATTCACAAAGCTGCAAAGAAAAGTAATATGAAAAAATAAAAAACTTCAAATATCTACTAAATAGCAAATAGAACTTCAAGAGTTTGGAATGTACGAATCACCATCTCCCTTTACGACACCACAAATGAGGCTGTAATAACAAAGAAAAAATAGTACACAAAAGAACAATTGCAAAACAAAGTTCAAAAGAAAAAACAGAGCGAAAAATTTGCAACAGGATCACAGGCCACACATATATAATAATGTTTTTGTCCAAAAAAACATTTTTTCGCTGAAAACGTTTTTCAGTTGAAAACTTGTTTTGGCTAAAGAAACTAGTGGTTATATTTTCCCTCCACCAGCCAAAAATCCATTGCACAGTATTCGATGCTTCCATTAAATTTAACATTCAAGCTTTAAGCCAAAAGTTATGTTTAACTATTCAGCTAAAAAAAATTGCATACTGTCAAGCGAGGAGGTAACGCTTCAAATGTAATTGTGTTATTCATTTAGGTTATTCATTGTTATATACAAGAGGCAGTGACTTTTTAGTTCATCTCCTGATGAATCTCCATTTCCTCTATTATTTATTTACACTAATTACAGTTGTTCACCCAATCCCTATGATTAGGTGTCAACATTCCCCACCTTAATTTGAAGGGATGTTGGTCAGTCCAAGCATCATTCTGAATATTTCAAGCTTTTCTCTTCCAAGTGCTTTGGTGAAGATGTCTGCAATCTACTCATTAGTGGAAAAATGGAGAAGATGGATTATTTTGGCCTCAAGATGATGTCAAATCAGATGATATTTTTTATTGATGTGCTTTGTTCGATCAAGGAACTTTGGGTTCTTGGATAACTTTATTGCCAAGGAATTGTCAATCATGAGTGGAGTAAATTGTACTTGTTTTACCTGCAAATCTTCCAAAATTTTCCTGAGCCGCACAATTTCTTTTGTTGCCTCAGCTGTTGCCACACATCCTACCTCTATTATGGAATCTGCTGGAATTGATTGTTTGTGTGATCTCTAGGAGACAACTCCTAATCCAAAACCCATAGACCCAAAGTAGATACCCTAGTTTCTTTGTCTCCATCGAAGTCTGGATCAGAGTATCCAATTAAGCTGAAGTCTCCCACCTGTGTATACTTGAGTCGAATCACAAGGACTTTGCATAAACCTAGATAGCATTCCAACAGTAAACACAATATCTGGTTTGGTAATAGTAAGGTAGTTGAGACTTTCGACAAGCTGTCTATACTTTGTTGCATCCTCAAATTCTTTTCCTTCAAAGGATGTGAGCTTTAATTCTGGTTCCATTAGAGTAGTCAGAGGATTGCATTCAGTCATGCAAATCTACTCAACAAATATCTAATGTACTTCTTTCGAGAAAGAAATATGGACTTCGGATGTTGAGTTACGTCAATACCAAGATAGTAAAGAATATAGCCCAAATCAGTCATTTCAAAACCTTTCCTCAATTCATTCTTTATGGATGCAATGTAGCTATCATTGTTCCATGTCATCAAAAGATCATCTACATATACCACAAGATATACGACTGTTTTTCCAACCTTTTTGACAAACAAAGTTGCATCATCAAGATCATAATGTTTGAAATTAAGTTCCAGAAGATTCTCAGTTATTTTTTCGTACCAAGCTCACGGTGCTTCTTTGAGGCCATACAATGATTTCACAAGTTTTCATACTTTATGTTCATATCCTTTCATAGAAAATCCTTTAGGTTGGGACATAAAAACATTCTCTTTTAGATATCCATTCAAAAAAACAAATTTTACATCCATTTGATGGACTTTCCAACCATTTTGAGCTGCTAGGGCAAAGAGTGTTCAGATGGTAGCCCATTTTGTTGTGGGGGAGAAAGTCTCCTCATAATTTACCCCTTCCTTCTATGCAAAACCTTTTGCCACAAACTTGGATTTGTGATTTTCAAGTGAGCCATCAGATTTATACTTGTTCTTGTAGAACCACTTGCAGCCAATTGGTTTGGTTCCCAATGGAGGATCAACCAGCTTCCAAGTGCCATTATTTATCAAGGCATCATACTCCTTTTGCATTGTTTCTTTCCATTCATCATGGGAAGAAGCTTCTTTGAAATAAGTTGGTTCAAAATATGTAGACAAATTCAATTCACAATCATAAGGAACATCCATATCAACAGGTGAATCAGAGTCATCTACTTCACCTCCATTTTGTTGGGTTGAATTTCTAGTTCCTGTCTTTCCAACCTCATCAGGATGAACACTTTCAAGTGTCTTTGTGAGCCACTTTGGGGGACCTTTCTAAGATGGTCCAGGCTGCTCTGTTGATTGAGTTGGGATTGAATCAAGATTGAGTCTCCCAATTATGCCAATCACATCACTCAAAATGTCATTCATTTTTGGAGTTTCATGCGGGAGAGAGAGTTCTTCAGAAGAAGATTCCACAGGTTGATCTGGTATAGGAATCCCCCCTTCAAGATGTGGAATTTGATTATCAAATTCTTGAAATGATTTTGCATTTGCAAATCTATCCAAGCGATCAAGTTGCCGCTAAACAACATTGTCAGTTTTGGATGATTCAAGAAAGATTACATCTCTAGATACAACAAACTTTTTATTGACTTCATCATAGAGATGGTATGCTTTGGAGGAGTTTGAATACTCAAGGAAGATACACTTACAACATCTTGCACCAAGTTTGTTTCTATGTACCTTTGGTATCAAGGCATAATAGGTGGAACCAAAGAACTTGAGATTCTTTATCAAAGGAATGTGCCCATACCACATTTCATAAGGAGTCTTGTTTCTAATAGCATTAGATGGACATCTATTCCTTACATATACAACATATAGAACTGCATCAGGCCAAAACATCAATTTTACATTTTTGAAAAACATCATGGAGCGCACCATATTTAAGATTGTCCTATTCATTATTTCAGCTACTCCGTTCTGTTGGGGATTATAAGGCTTAGTTGTTTGATGTTTGATCCCATGTTGGCGAAGAAAGTTTTCAAATTGATTTGAAGTGCATTCTTTTCCATTATTACTGCGAATAGATCCAATATGATATTGTGCATCATTTTCAATCCATGTATGAAAGTTCTTGAATGTTTGAAAAACATCATATTTGTTCTGCAATAAATGAACCCAACACATTCTAGTGTAGTCATCAATAAATGTCATCCTATATTTATTTCCATTTGCAGAAGAAATAGGCATTGGACCACATAAATATGAATGAATGAGTTCAAGTTTTCTACGTGCTTTGGAATGTGAATCATGAAAAGACCATTTTCTATGCTTTCCTAGAATGCAAGCATCACATTGCTTAAGTTTCCTAGGAATTGTAGGCAAACCAGTAACACCATTTTTCTTCAACAAGCAGAGGTTGTCATAGCTTAAGTTTCCAAATCTAGCATGCCATAATAAACTTGATGGAAATGTACCTTCTTCATAATGAGAATTTTATGAGAATTTTTTTGCACGAGCAGAGGTACCCTGCAGTTTGAGAAGCCTTTCTTCTTCTATCCCCGTCATGGAAAGTGAGTGGTAGGATGATTTTCTCACCTCAAGCTTGCCATCAAACATATGAATGGAGTGTCCTTGCTGGCAGATGTGGACCAAGGGCAACAATTTTATCCACTGTGGGAGATATAAAACATGATGCGAAAGAAAGTATGGAAGACTAGGCAATTTAAGCTTGATTGTACCAAGCCCTGATGGCTTGAGTTTTGATTTGTCTGCAAAGTATATTGCTCCATCAAAATTGTCAGTAAATTCTTCAAAAAAATGTCTTCTAAAAGCCATGTGGCAAGTTGCTCCTGAATCAAGCAACCAATCATTTTTCCAAGGAGCAAGTGAAGCATTAAATAAGTCTTCATTTACTCCAATATTACAGTGTGCCACAACATAGTGAACGGATTCAGGTGCTTTACCCTTCTCTCTGCCATTAGTTTTATCTTTGGGTTGGTTTCTTTCTTGCTTAATTCTGTCTCAAGGCAACTTGTATGTGGATGCATCATGTGATCCATCTCTTTTGTAGCGTATGCAGTGCAAATCTGAATTTTCCCCTTGAGAGTGTCTGCCCCCCCTGCCTCTGAAATTTCTTCCTCTTCCCCTGAAAGAATCTTGAGAAAGGTTCTTCTTTATATGTGCAAGGCACATAGCCTCTTTGGAAGAAAGAGGAGTTGTCTTCTTCCCAAAAGCTTTCTCTCTTTCAACAAATTTTTTCACAAGGGAGTCAAAGGTAATACCTTTGAGGTTTCCATTTGCTTGCAATGACTTAAGATAATTTGAGTAAGTGGGATAAAGTGCCTTGAGAAAAGCTATCAGAGGAATGTCCAGTTCAACATTAGTGACTTCGATATAATGTCCAGGCCGAAAGGAAAAATAGTTTAATAAAAAAGGTGCAATTATGATTTTTTTTCCCTAAATTCTCAAAAAAGTGTAACACAACTTCACATTTGAACCCCAATTCAAAATATGAAATGCATTATTCCCCCTCAAAAGCATTTTCTCAGTGGTTTCTTTTACTAAAAAATTACACTTTATTGCCATAAAATGGGATATGATTTATAAGGTGACCAATACGGTACATGTATCACATATAGGCATGGGATAGATAGTAACCAAGGGATAGGTTGATATGGAAACAATGTTTTTTTAAAATAATTAATGACTGTTGAGCACTAGAGAAGGTATGTAATTACCTCTCATTTAGTCATCTTTTCCTTGAATTCATAACTTCTTTACATTATGAAATAAGTATATGGTGAAATATTATGATATAATCTAGAAGATTTGTATGCAACGCGAAATGACTAATAATTACCCTTTTCCTATGCAGAAAAAGGAGAAAACAGAAGATCGTCGTTCTAAAGGAAAAGATAAGACAAGGTTAACTGTTTTCCCTTTGATAGGCAACCGTATCCAAACAAGGAAATCTAAACTAGAGCGTATAAGCCAGGAAAAGGAAGAGGAGATATCAAATCGGTGCAAGAGAACAAGAAGATAACTGAGAACTAACAGTATGGCAAATCCCTCGAGATCCTTTGATCCTAAGGGATCACTACATTAACAATTCTCTATATCATTGATATCTCCACTCAACTGCTATAAGAAGAGGCAACATTGCTAGCCAAGGACAGACTATTGTTGTTTTATGAAAGTCACTGTTGTAATTGGAACTTTGATCATCGACTCTCTCTAAGAGAAATTACTATAACTCTGTTTTGATGCATAATATATAAACATTGGTTGTTGTTCCATCTTTGATTCTAGAGTAATCTTAAGCAGTGTGTCCTTGGAGGCTAAGGGCCCGGCCCTGGTTGAACACTTTCTTCTATACCATTATTTCCAATTCCTGTCTGGTTTGATTTCTTCTATTCTCTCTGTTCAATAATCTGATGTTCCGTACTATTTTACATATCGGTTCTGTTATATTTCGTTTCTATTTGAATAAGTAATGTTATTCTCTACAATAGGAATGTTATGCTATTCATTCTAACTTTATATCACATCGTTGTTCCTTTAACAATTGATATTATCATATAACATTGTTGTTCGTTACAGATTGCCATTGTTGTTCGATTACAAAGTAATAGTGTTGTATATTCATAAATCGGTATTACTGTATTTATCTATGGTTTAATCTTAAACATGATTTTTGTTCATTTGGGGTTGCTGTTCCATCGTGATCACAATTGATGTTTCTTTATAACTGTGATTCATACTTGTTGTATTGAAGCTCATATTGTTGTTCCTTTCAATATCAAAGTGTTGTGTGTAATATTTGATCTGGTTTGCTATACATTTACATTTGACTTAAGTTGCTATTCCATATTTCATTTCCGTTAGTTTGCTATCCTATTTCCATTTGTTGTTCAAATCATTTCTAAAGTAAAGATTGTTACTCAATTCCTGTAGAACACAATTATTGCTTCATTCATTTTTGTAGGTTAAGCTTTTGTTGTTCAATCATGTTCATACGATTAGTCGTTGTTCCATTTCCTGTCACTTGAAGTATCATTGCTTTGGTGTGCAGAATGATCTAAAATTGTACTGAACATTGACATATGTTGTCTAGTTCCCAAATTGATGATCTTTTCCTTGATTGCTTTTTAATTGCATTAGTTTACAAAGGGAAGAGTTACCATTACTGTACCGTTGATTGATAAATTGTCGTAGCTTTCTAAGTGCATGATTTGAGTCTTAAGTTTCTATTTTGTAAGTAGATTTTATTCCAAGCATCCGTTTACTCTAGTAGTTAAATAACTATACTACTAGCATTACTCTGACAAATGACCACCTCAAACTGAGTACACTATTTGAAATAACAAATCGTTCATGGATTGATAATTAATGTAGGGTAAATAGAGGTGAAAAAGACCCTTTTTACTACTCGACATTTTGGCACCATTACTCGGGAAGAGTGTAGCCATTTGTTTCTTTTTCAGAGTAGTGTAAGTACCTGCTAGGAGAGAATTGGATTTTAAAAACAGAAGGTGAGAACCTGTGTACGGAGCATGTAACAACCCTGCTCCCTTGCCCTCTTTCCTACAGATTTATTGTTGTTTTTGGGTAGAAATCAAAGTTTGATTTGTGTGCATGACTAAGCAGAAAAAGCCTAAAAATAATCCTAAACGACTACCCAAGCCTGATAAAGTTAAGGGGCCAGTGACCCTTGGCCAATTGACCTTTATAGGTGAAATCCTTACGAAAGAAGAATCTCAGCTTTCAGTAGGACCTAGGAAAGTTTCTTCTAAACAACCTACTAGTTCCCTTCAGGCCACAAGATCACCAGCCTTTGCCGAGGTGCATAGCCAAACCGAGGAGCACGATTTTCAAGAAATTGAGAATTCTAGCCCAGAATCATTGCAAGAAGGGAACCTTAGCAACCTCTCTGAAGGAAGAGGAGAAATAGGGGAAACTGAAGAACGAAGATATCCTCTTGGAATAATTCAGCCATTAAGCAGCCCAAATAAAAAAATCATCATAATGAAGTTGAAAAACCTCAAGAGTCTAAATTCTCCCAAACATTAGGAACTCTCATTATCTCAGACAAAGGAAGTGTTGTTAAGTCCATTCCTGTTAAAGCCATCCCTGCTCTGTCTAGCCAACCTAAGAATACCCTCTTAGAAATCCCGGAAGGTTATTAGCACATATTTGACCAAATCTCCCAGAACCAGCCAAACACTTAAACCTCCACACTGCAATATCCCATTGTAGATACTGTAGCCAATGCACCTATGGAAGAAATTCCTCTCCAGCATATCCCTACATTTCATGGCGTAACATTGGAAGACCTAGATGCATTTTTATTTGAATTTGACGTGTTGTGTAGAGGATATGACCATACCACTAACCCTCAAAAACTGAAATGATTTCCCTCTACATTAAAAGGAGTTGTTTTACGATGGTTTATGGGGTTGGGTGCAGGTGTTATAAATAACTGGGAATAGATGAAAGATGCTTTCCTAAAGAAATATCAATATTATTGTAGATCTAGAGAATTAAAAGATGAAATATTTCTGATGGTAGCTAGACCTAATGAAACACTAGAAGAAAATGTTGAATGTTTTCAGTATAATCTTCAAATATCTCCTTATGCATCATTACCCTTGCCTGATAATGTATTAAAAACAACATTAATTAAAGGTATGAAGGAACAATGGATTGAAACATTGAATATTATGGGAAAAGGAGACATTTATGAAGAAAGTTTTCCTAACATCATTGATTTATGTATCAGGAGCTCATGAGGAAGCACAAGGCTAAAACCAGCATAACATGACAGGTTTACAAGGGACAACAAGATCCTTGGAGAAGGAGCAACTCTCGCGGAACTTGGAAATTTGTTAGAAAATTTCAAAATTGACATACTGGGGACTCTGACAATGCAGCTCAATATTGTGCAAGCCAAGTAGAAACAAGCAGAGGCAGAATAGAATTTGGCAATGTTTTGTCCCAAACGCAGAAAGAAGCACAACCACAAAGAGTTCCCATTAAAAGTACATACCCGCATCTCGTCGTCACTTCCTTTAGATGAAAGGGGGCCGCCCTAAGGGTAGGCCAAAGGGTCGGCTGAAGGCTCAAGGATGGCCGTAGAATCAATGATCATGGCCGAAGGCCAAAGGCCAAAGGCCAAAGGCCCAAGGGCCAAAGTATCAAGATCGAAGGTCAAAGGTCGAAGGTTGAAGGGTCAAGGTCGAAGGCCGAAGGTTGATGGGCTGAAGGGTCATGTGTAATTTAGGTCATGTGACCTTTGGGTCATGTGAAAGTTTTTTCATGTGCAATTAGGGTCATGTGCAATGAAGATGCGGTTCAAATTTGTGCCATTTGTACAAAAGACCACTCTACAGAGAGTTGTCCCTCACTTCCTGGTTTGAAAGCAGTATACAAAGAAGCAGAAGAAGAACTAGAACTGGTGTACCTACTTAATCATCGCCGTCAATGGCAGCCGCGACAATTAGGTATGTTCCCCGATCCAGCTTCTTCTTTTTAGCCTCCATAATATCATGCTCAGCAATATAATACAATGTGGCAAAATAAACCTCCCTTCTCAAATTGGTCACAACAACCATTTCCTTCATCATCACCATGGCCAAATAAAGCAAGTTATTCTAATGGGCCAAATTTTCCTTGCACCCGACCATATTGGCAAAACAATGCATATCGAGCACAATGGTTCCCCCCTACTTCACAGAGTCAAGCCTGGCAGACAAACTGACAAAGACTGATGAATCAACCAGTAGGAACCATTTCTCTCCTCAACCTACACTGCTAGCATTGCAAAAAAATCCCCAATCCAACTTAAGACCGCAACTCCCAGCCCAACCCAACCCGAACCCAAGTAATAGACTGGTCCAAACTATTCAAATAATTGGAACACCATAGCTATAAATCGATCTAAGGGAGTGTAATGATCCTCAATTAAGATTTGGGTGAATTATAGAGACAAAGGGAGATAAAAATGTTCAAGTTGAAAATTATTTATCTGTAGAACAACTATTAGAAGATGTGGATAGAAAACAGACTCATGACCAAGCAACCACATCTTCTCCACCATTCCTAGAATGATTAATTATACCATGACCTATAAAACATCCTGATTTTGACATTCTGGGAAAACTTAAAAACCTGTACATAAAAAGCCCACTCCTCCAAGCCATCCAAGACATCCCAATATATGCAAAGACCATCAAACAACTATGTATAAAAAAACCAAGGAGGAGAATAACAAATAACCCAATAGTCCAAGTAGTTGGCACCTTATCTAACCTATTATTAGGAAAGGAAACACCCGTCAAATATGAAGACGTAGGAAATCCAATAGTAACAGTACAAATCAATGGAGAAACCTTTTCAAATGCCTTAGTTGATTTAGGGGCTGCAATTAATATCCTAACAACCACAACTTGTCGAAAACCGGGCATTACATCAGTAGAACCAAATTCCACTTTACTAGAACTGGCTCACTGATTCGTGGTTAGGCCATAAGGCACACTACATGATGTCATGGTATCCGTTGATTCCTAGGAATATCTTGCTGACTTTTTAATAATAAACCCCAAAAACCAAATTGATGGACACCCATTATGTTTAGGTAGACCCTGGCTTGCAACCATGGATGCTTACATTGGCTTCCAACAAGGTAGTATGACCATAACTACAGGGGCTAATATCAAGAATATAGCCTTATGCCCCCCAATCCAGCCAAGTGTTACAATAATAAAAGCTAACAAACATCCTGTATCATACCTTACCGAAAACATTAGATCCCCATTAACTATTGGAGATGCCCTCGATTTCAAAGATCAATCAGAGGATGATGTTATTAACAACTTTATTAACCAAGCTGAATCTAGATCCCGCATACAATGTCACATGATAGAGGCAACATTTGATAATTAATTGTAAGAAGATCCCCTCAAAGACACTCATGACCGAACAATACCTACTACCTTTGTTTCAAATAGAAAAACTGTAGAGATTGAGTAAGGAAAAACTTCAAACATGAATAGTAACCTGACCCCTAAATAGGAAGAGAAATTGATCCAACTACTGAGAAAATACAAGGAAACATTTGCATGGGATTATCCGGACATGAATGGAATCGATCCCGAGTTATGTACACAACACATTTATATAGAAAAGGATGAAACACATGTTCGCCAACCCCAAAGAAGACTTAACCCTCATCTTGAAGACATTGTGAAAGTGAACTACAAAAACTTTTAGATGTAAACTTTATTTATCCTATTTTTGATAGCTAATGGGTCTCTCCACTTGTAGAGGTGCGAAAGAAGAATGGGAAGTGGAGGATTTCTATAGATTATAGAGAATAAATAAAGCAACACAGAAAGACCACTTTCCCCTTCCATTCATTGACCGTATATTAGATACATTAGCAGGAAAGAAATTCTTTTCTTTCTTGGATGGCTTCAGTGGATACAACCAGATTCAGATTTCCCCTGAAGACCAAGACAAAACTACTTTTACTTGTCCTTGGGGAACATTTTCCTACAGAGTTTTACCTTTTGGCCTATGCTATTCCCCTGCCACATTTCAAAGGGCTATCCTCAGCATCTTTTCATATTTAATAAATGAAGGGCTCGAAGTATACATGGATGATTTTTACCCAGCACTAGACACATTAGAAAAGGTGCTGCAACAATGTATCGCTACCAGGCTTTGCCTAAGCCATGAAAAAAGCTATATGATGATTACTGAAGGCCTCATCCTAGGTCATTATATCTCAGTAGCTGGAATACAGGTAGATCTGGCCAAAATTCAAATAATTTTGTTAATACCTACTCCTACCACTCAGATAGAGGTATGTAGTTTTCTTGGATTTTCTGGTTATTATAGAAGATTTATACAACATTTTTCTCACATTGTTGCACCTCTATACACACTAACATGGAATTTTGACTTTGTTTGGACAGATAAATGTGACCGTGCTTTTCAGGATATAAAAAAGCTTGTGTCAACAGCCCCAGTACTCAGAGGTCCAATTGGGACCTGCCATTTCAAATTTCATCAGATGCTTCGGACACAGCTATTGGAGTAGTCCTTGGGCAGGACGAAGAAAAAAAACCATATGCAATCTATTATATTAGCAAGAATTTACCTCTTGCTGAATTGAACTATACTGTTACTGAAAAGGAATTTTTAGCTGTAATACATGCTGTAAATAAATTTAGGCATTATATCACCGAATATCCTATTATTTTATATATAGATCACTCTGCCATAAAGTATTTATCAAATAAACCAATCACAAATGGTAGAGTAACAAGATGGTTGATTTTATTGTAGGAATTCGACATCACCATAAAAGACCGACCTGGAAAAGAAAATCATGTAGCTGACTTTCTTTCACGAATGCGAAAGCCAGTGGATGCAGCAACAGTCGAAGATCAATTTCTAGATGAACATTTGTTTGTTGTCACTATTAAAACACCTTGGTATTATGATGTTGCAAATTATTTAGTAGTAGACAAATTACAACATCTGACCCCCAATGAACAAAAGCAGATTGTCCAGCATAGTACCTAATTTTCTTGGATTGGGGGCTACTTATTTCATACAGGGACCGATATTCACATCAGGAGATGCGTCCGTGAAGATGAAATTTTTGACATTTTGAAAGCCAGTCACGACGGACCGTGTGGTGGACATTTCGCAGATTGACGAACTAGTCACAAAATCCTGCAAATAGGTTATTATTGGCCCACAATCTTCAAAGATGCAAAGAAATTTGTTCAAGCTTGTGACAGTTGTCAAAGAGTAGGATGCCCTTGACAGTACGATGAAATGCCCCTGAACCCCAACTAGTCATTGAACCATTCAAACAATGGGCGCTCGATTTTGTTGGTCTGGTCAATCCATTATCAAACCAGAAAACATATATTTTGATAGCAACAGAATATGTCACCAAATGGGTTGCAACAAAGGCGTTGCCAAGAGCTACAGAGGATTCCGTCATACAGTTCCTATTCGACATATTTATGCGATAGGGCCTCCCAAGAGATATAATTACGGATGGAGGACCATAGTTTACTGGTAATAAAATCACTGCAACACTGAAAAACTATCATATTCAGCATAACATTACCTCTCCATATCACCCACGGGAAAATGGGCAAGTAGAGATCACGAATAAATTAATAGAAGCAATACTGACAAAAACCATTGCGTCACACAGAAGCGATTGTGCTACAATATTGCCGAAAGCTTTGTGGCCATATAGAAAAACATGGAGAAGCACTACTGGTTATTCACCATATCACCTATTATTTGGAAAGGAACCCATCTTTCCAATATAATTCGAAATACAAACCTTGCTCACAGCATAAGAAGTTGGTCTATATTTGAACAAGGACCAGATTAATAGATTACAACAGATCAACGAGCTAGATGAAATCAGGCTCTCTACTCTTCAACATACTGTGTTAATCCAAAAATAGCGAGTCAAATGGCACGACACCCTGATAGAAAAGAAATTCTTCCACGAAGGAGATTGGACGCTCCTATACGATTCCATGTTTGAATATTTTCCGGGCAAACTTCAGGCTCGCTAGCTGGGACCATACAAAATCTAGAAGGTACATGATAATGGCACCATTACTCTAACCACCATTGATGGATCGGGACATATCTTTAAGGAAAATGGCCACCGAGTTTGATTATACAACAAACCACTTACTCGGGAATCCTTTTACCAGCAACTCCGCGAAGACTCCGACATGCAGATTCTGGTTGCGGAAGAGAAATATTCCTCACTTTTGGTCCATTAAGTGATTTGATTGCTTTTACATTCTGTACATAATTCTTTTGTTTTGTTCGTATAAATTACTTTTTGTACATATTTCTTGATTTCTGCAACTTTTGCATTTTGTCGTTCCTTTTGGATGGAACAACGTTTTCACCACTTTGTTGTTCCTTTTTGAAGGAACAAAACTTCTACATTTTGTTGTTTCTTTCAGAAGGAACGGCATTTTCATTGTTTTTCTATTCTTTTTCAAGGAACATCGCTTCTGCATTTTGTTGTTCCTTTCCGAAGGAAGAATAGTTCCACCATTTTGCTGTTCCTTTCCAAAGGAACAACACTTTTGCATTCTACTGCTCCTTTCCGAAGGAACAACATTTTTGCCATTTTGTTGTTCCTTTCCAAAGGAACAACACTTTCACATTTTTCTGTTCCTTTCTGAATGAAAAACACTTTCATTTTTTTTTTGTTCCTTTTCAAAGGAACAACGCTTTCATTTTTTGTTGTCCCTTTCCGAAGGAACAACACTTGCATTTTCTGTTGTTCCTTTCCGAAGGAATAGAAGTTTCATTTTCTACATTCCTTTTTGAAGGAACTACACTTGCATTTTCTGTTGTTCCTTTTCGAAGGAACAACGCCTTTATTTTGTTTCTATTCCTTTCTAAAGGAACTACACTTGCATTTTCTGTTGTTCCTTTCTGAAGGAACAACACCTTTATTTTGTTTGTATTCCTTTCTTGTGCTTGTTTTCTTTGCTGTTCTGATTAAAGGACAATTGTTGTTCCTCTCAATGCAGAGCAGTTTCGAGTATATTTTTCCTTTTGGTTCTCATTTTGTGTATAGTACCTGTTCTATCCTTTTAGAGTACATTTTCTTCTTTGTGTGTTCTACCATTTAGATAATTTTTGAGAGTCATGGTCATTTAAACCACAACTATACATCTATGCAATGAATACAAAAACAAGAGGATACTGAAATCAGCAAATTACATAAAAGAATCGTTATCTTTAGAAGAAAGTGCTTTGAATTGATAAGAGAAGAGAGGAAAGGACATCAACTATTGATCACCTTGCTATCAGTATTCTATTAATACTAATATGATTGATTATTTTTATCATGATCGTTCTTTCTAAATCCCCATAATTCTCTTTGATCATTATTATTGAATAAGAATAATGGGATATGTTTTTCTATTGAGACGTTAAAACTTCTTCCACCATCCCTATTCTTAAGGAGTTTTGGACCACCCTCTCTATATAAATAGGAAAAGTGCTATATAAAAGAAAAAAGAAGCAAAAGGAAAATGTTTATATGATTGCTAACATGATTTGTCAGATGAAGGATAGGGGTTCTCATCAAGAGCCGGCCTACCATGATCATAAGGAAGAAAGTGAAGTGGAATTCCCACTATGTCCACCATACTAGGGATATGATCCAAGAGGCACGTCAGAAAAAATAAAGAGTCCTTGGAGTAGGAGGTGTCATCATGAGCCGGCCTACTCACCTTCCACTCCTTCCCGGTGAATGGCATTATGATTCATTTGGTTACCAAGCCAGCATAATGGCCTCCATTTTGACATTGCATGGCACTTTCCTACACATACACAAAGGATTATGGTTCCAAGGGTGAAATAAAAAACTATGTCAAGGATATGGACACCCGTGGGCAATAGAGCTCTATTTATGGTATTGAATTCATACTTCTTATACACCAATAGCAATTATACAACCCTTCTTCTTATATCTTTATAAATGATTCAAATGAGACTAGATATATAATTCCTATGAACCTTTGATACATTAAAATCAATTACAAATCAATTATGACGGAAAAAGTTGATAATGACCACATCAGACTTTTTGTGCACTTCAGCTGTCCTATCCTCCAATTCTCGCATCATATCACGACATTTCCTTATTTATTAAGTGATTCTATTATACGCCTCGATTTCAACAATCCACTCATCATTGTAAAGATGGCATTTCTACATATGATGTTCCTTTATGACTCTATACTATGGCAGTTCAACATGCTACTTCTTTATTTGACAGCCGAGGTCAGGCTATCACATTGCAGGGGGGGCGAAGGTGACCAGGTGATCCCCATAATTCGTTGGCATACGTGTCAGCTTACCATTCAGAGAATTAATGAATCAAGAATAGCAAAGCTCAATGGTATTTTGTTTCCAAATATGCATGGCCTGCTGTTTTGAAGCTATTTCCGTGTTTTGCTCTCCAGAAATTAGCAATAATTACGAAATTTGAGCAACTTCTTGTTCTGTCATATTCTTTGTGTTTGCTAATAGTGAGCTAAAACATTTGAACAACCTGTTGTTCCATTGCCATCTCTGTGTTTTTTTAGAGTGTACCAAGCATGGGAGGAAGATCAATTCATAGTGAGCCACAGGTGTTGATGGTCTCCAATGCTACACGAGATATCCTAACAAGGGCAGGATGGCTAGTTTATCTTAACCGCATACAAAAATCTAATGAAACGGTGGCAATTGAGTTTTTACAAAACCTGCATAAACATTATTCCATGGTGAGAGGGATACAGATAGCAGTCATTGATGACATAATTGCATAAGTTTCAGGACTGCCGGCCATGGGATCTGTGTGGACTCTAAAAAAAGTGAGATTGCGGGATGCCATGAAAATCTTCCAAGATGAAGGGCAGAACCTGACTGTAAAAGGAAAAGGAGTTTTACCGACAACCTTGGGAGAGGTCTGGGTGGAACTGGAAAAAGTTATTCAGAGCTAAATTACTTGTTACAGTAGGAAGGACATGGTAAGTCCATGACATCTTAAACTTTTAGTTGTGATAAAACAAAAGTGCACTGTGAATTTGCCTATGTTTTTAAATTCTTTATTGCATGATGTCACCCGAAGCATGAAGAAATATCACCACCTAGAGTCGATAGTAAGTCACCATGGCTTAATATGACTGATAGTTAGCCATAGCCTTGCTGAACAACAGAGCAGTTGGGTAGAAATCACATTCACAATAGATAGAGGACTGACCTTGCCAGCCCCAAAACGGAAACATGATACATGTACATCAAGCAGACCTCTGAAACGAAGGAAATCTATTAGACTGGCAAGAGTTAGGGGAATGTTGAGGAATTACCAAGAAGACAGTCGTCAACCTATAGAAATACATGATTATGGAGATGAAGAACCCCCACAATTGGAAGCTGGGGAGAATGAAAAAGAATTGGAGGAGAATGACAAGGAACTCAAGGAAGAGACTGAACCATCCAGTCAGGAGGAAGAGGAAGCAAGAAACACAGTGGAAGTCCACTACAAAACCCGCTGCAAGAGGATGAGTTGGCACAAATTCTGGCCAATATGGGCAAATATGCCCAAGCTCATATCCCACTTACCCCCCACATCGAAGAAGGACCACAAGAGCACTCTGTTAATGAAAAAAATGCATCCGAAGAACTGTGTGATGAAGAATAAAGATCGCAAGAGCAATCTGTTCATGACAAAAGTGCATTGTAGAACGATGTGATGAAGATAAAGGAGAATAGGATCACTCTGCTCATGACGACAGTGTATCCGTGAAATAGAACGATTCAGGAGAAGATGAGCAATATATTACTAGTCAGAATAAACCAGAAGAATTTCATGTTGAAGAGGAGGTAGAGGAAGAAGTTTCTTAGGAAACAACAGAGCAAGCTAGGGTTTCTACCCATGAATAGCTTGATCAGCATAGCACTGAAGAAGCACCTTGAGGAGAAAATAAGTAAATTGGCCAAGATGAAACCATAACACTTGAGGTGCAAAGTCCAGGCCCGAGTAAACAAACAACTATTCCTTCTACGAAAACAAAAGAATTTAGAAGATTGTGAAAGGAACGACAGAGATTGCTTAGCGTGATTAAGCAACTTCGGCAGCAGATAAGGGTTTTGAAAATGGGGAAGAAGAAAAAAGGGAAATATGTGGGAAAGCATACAATTGCTCGGAAAAAACCCCTTAAGAAAAAGATTAAGAAGACTCAAGTCTAGCCTGCCATTCAAAATCGAAAGGAAAAGCACCCGGTTGTTGCCCATGTTGAAGTACAAATAGATAACATACATGCCTATGAAAAAGAAATTCAGACAGAGGCACAATCCTCTAAGGAAATTTGAACCATAAATACGAGACGATGTAATAAGAAGATTCAAGTAAATATCCTACTTACAACTACTATGTGGGATAGTGACCCGAGGACAATAACTCTACGAAGGGATTTGGTGCAAGCCCAATAAGCAGTAGAGAAACTTATAGAGCAGATTGTCTCTCAAGAAAAGTATGAGAAATTAAAAGTATGAGAAATTACAACAGTAGCTGAGGGATGTTAACTTATATAAAAACTAGGCCTTCGAAGGATGGAAAAAGGAAGAAGAAAGAGTCAAAAAGTTAACTTATATACTAGATATAGTCATCAAACAAATGGATACCCTATGCTCTTTATACACTGATGTTCTAGCATGTAGGGCACCTCCTAGGAACTATGATTTTTTTTTAATCGAAAGATATTTACAATTGAAAATTAAAGTTGTCAAAGTAGGAGTCCCTATAGAAATAAACACTATTTATGACTTCATAAATTTTTGTAAGCACTATGGGGATAAACTTCAGCGACTATTATGTGAATTCTATTTGTACAATCTTGTATTAGATGGAGAAATAGATGAGAACCCTAGCCCTTTTGTGGGAGATGTCCAACTGCAGGCATTCATTTCTTTTGGTGTTAATCAAATAAAGTGGCTTAAAGCCTATAACATCTTTCAAAGACAAGAAAATGGATTAGACTTATGGGTGAGAGGAGAACCTAGAGACCCACAACAATTATGGAATAAACATAGGAGCCTAATGAGAACTAAGGGAGTGATCAAAGCATTGGGACCTATCCACACTGTAGTCATATGGCAAGGGATAGAATACTTCTTAACCATCAAAGAGCTTTCCATAGGAGCAGCCAAGTTTCGATACTAGACTTCTAATCTGAACATCTGAAACCGAGAACCATTCAATTATGAGAACTTTAAGCTAGTTGCTGATTGCCTGAGTCTCTATGGTGACCTCGTTTTGAGAGAAGGACCATCTTGGTTAGGCTGTAGATTCAGAAGTCCAATTATTTGGCACCCCGCACGAGGATATCAAGCCTTATATGAAATGCTTGAAGGAAATACAGGACATTTCTTTGAATTCCTAGCTAGCAATCATAGTTGTAGACCACCTCATGAGATCCCTTCTCCAGCCTATTCTCTCACTGCCTTGCATGTCAATTACAATGTTTTCATGAGTGCATGAAAAAGGGTAAGCAAGGGGGTGTTTTGAGCACTAGAGAAGGTATGTAATTACAACTCATTTTGTCATCTTTTCCTTGAATTCATAATTTCTTTACATTATGACATAATCTTATGGTGAAATATTATGATAGAATCTAGAGGATTTGTATGCAACATGAAATGACTAATAATTACCCTTTTCCTATGCAGAAAAAGGAGAAAACAGAAGATCACCATTCTAAAGGAAAATAAAAGACAAGGTTAACTGTTTTCCCTTTGACAGGGAACCATATCCAAACAAGGCAATCTAAACTGGAGAGTGTAAGCTAGGAAAAGCAAGAGGAGAGATCGAATCGGTGCAAGAGAGCAAGAAGATAACTAAGAACTAACAGTATGGCGAATCCTCAAGATCCTTTGATCCTAAGGGATCGCTACCTTAACGATTCTCTGTATCATTGATATGTCTGCTCGACTGCTATAAGAAGAGGCAACATTTCTAGCCCAAGGGACAGGCTATTGTTGTTTTATGAAATTCATTGTTGTAATTCCAACTTTCATCATCGACTCTCTCTAAGAGCGATTACTGTAACTTTGTTTTGATGCGTAATATATAAACATTGGTTGTTGTTCCATCTTTGATTCTGGAGTAATCTTAAGCAATGTGACCCTGGAGGCTAAGGGCCCGGCCATGGTGGAACACTTGTTCCTATACCATTATTTCCGATTCTTGTGTGGTTTGATTTCTTCTATTCTCTTTGTTCAATAATATGATGTTCCTTACTATTTTACATATCAGTTTTGTTATATTTCATTTCTATTTGAATAAGTAATGTTATTCTCTACAACAAGAATGTTATGTTATTCATTCTAACTTTATATCACATCGTTGTTCCTTTAACAATTGATATTATCATATAACATTGTTGTTCCTTACAGATTGCCATTGCTGTTCGATTACAGAGTAACAATGTTGTATATTGATAAATCGGTATTACTGTAATTATCTATGGTTTACTCTTAAACGTGACTACTGTTCATTTGGGATTGTTGTTCCATCGTGATCACAATTGCTGTTGCTTTTTAATTGTGATTCATACTTGTTGTATTGAAGCTCAGATTACTGTTCCTTTCAATATGAAATTGCCATGTGTAATATTTGATCTAGTTTGCTATACATTTACATTTGATTTAAGTTATTGTTCCATATTTCATTTCCGTTAGTTTGCTATCCTATTTCCTTTTGTTGTTCAAATCATTTCTAAAGTAAATATTGTTACTCAATTCCTGTAGAATACAATTATTGCTTCATTCATTTCTGTAGGTTAAGGTTTTGTTGTTCAATCCTGTTAATAAGATTAGTCGTTGTTCCATTTCTTGTCACTTGAAGTATCATTGCTTTGGTGTGCATAACTATTTGAAATTGTAGTGAACATTGACATATGTTGTCCAGTTCCCAGATTGATGATCTTTTCCTTGATTGCTTTTTAATTGCATTAGTTTACAAAGGGAAGAGTTACCATTACTGTACCCTTGACTAATAATTTGTTGTAGCTTTCTGAGTGCATGATTTGAGTCTTAAGTTTCTCTTTTGTAAGTAGATTTTATTCCAAGCATTCATTTACTCTTGTAGTTAAAGCACTATACTACTAGTATTTCTCTAATAAATGACTGCCTCAAACTGAGTACACTCTTTGAAATAACAAATCGTTCCTGGATTGTTAAGTAATGTAGGGTAAATAGAGGTGAAAAATACCCTTTTTATTGCTAGACAATGACCAACCCATGACATCCATTATGCATAGAATTTATTGCAAATGTTCTATGATCACTTGATCACTAGGAATATACTATTTCAGCAACATTGGATCTAGTTAGATAGTTGCACAAGTTCCTATTAAAATATAAGTGTATTTCAATGGTTATGTCTGTTGCACATAAAATATCAGGTGCTACATATATGGATATCTTGAGAACAACCATAGAAAATAAGAGCATGATGGCACTACTCTATGCATAACAAATGCTCTACATAGTGAACATTCAAAGATCACATCACTTAGTTATGTTTTGAATGTTGGGGTTGTGGTCTAACAATGTGTATCAATTATTAAAATGAAACCAAGAATTAAAAACCAAGCATGGATATTTTGTGTGAGGTGGCTAATATGGATGAGCCACACATACGTTAGTGCAATATAATCCATGGAACTCATAAATTTCCTAAATTAGAATATCAAATTATTCAAATTCCCTATAAATATATATAATAGAAATGAATTTCTATTGTGGTTAAAGAGGTAGTGACAAGAAAGATAACAGTAAAAAATAATTGGTTGATACATGTGACTAAATGTTTCTAGGTGTCATCAAAATGTGGCTATTGAAATAATTCTATTTGACAAGCAATAAATATGCAATTATTTACAATACTCACATATCAGATCTTCTACCAACATCTAGAAGTATGTTGTGTTTGGGTCTAGCCCAACCATAACCCCTTTATTTATGTAATAAGCCCAAGGGTCCTCATTAGAGTCATAGTTAGTTAGTTGAGACAATAAATCTCGTAAGCAATTATCCGCATTAATAACAATTGTAAGTGGTTGACCCGCATTATATAAAAGGTACAACAATTAGTTATAAATGAGCCATAGTTAATAAATAAAGTGGTTAACCCATGTTATGCAAGGGACCACTAGTAGTTAGGGTCTTGGACATAATAAAGATATAAAGTCTTAAATAAAAAGGGAAGAAGCATGACATATTATTATAATTGAGCTCTGACCTATTGGAGGATACCCCCTCAAAGAGGCAAGTGAATATTGTATTATGCTTATGAATAATAAAATATCTGTGTAGCTTGTCTCCATTAATGTAATATTTATGTGTTTCTGGAAACATTGTTTAATATTTTTGGCCTTATTTTATTCTCACAGGTCAAGTGCATAAAAAGTGGTATCAGAACCACATTTCCAGGGCCATCTATACCTCCAATTTCGGTATATTTTTTTTTTTTAAGCTAGAGATGTGTTCTGGTGTCTTTAAACAAGGAGATCTGTCATTGAGTGCATAAACCTACATATTTGGGGAGGCATGCACTTAGGAACTACAAGAGGTGGACATGCTTGTTGGACTCCCTTGTAACCCATATGGGTGCCCCTTCAAGTAGTAGCGCATTAGACAAAATTGCGTACAGGTTGCAGTTCAACGTTCCCTTGGGTATATTGGAACCCCCCCCCCGGGGTAACCTGAAACCTAACCTTAGATGAGCCATCGACTATATTGTTACTATATTACATTAAGAATAACACTCAACGATATTACTTATATGTATAGAAGGGTAGTTGGGTAGTATTGCTAAGGGTATGGTCGATCCTCTTTAGATGGTACTCTACAAGATTGGGTTGAGTACTACTAGTGGACCCTTACATATAACATGATTTGTATCACTTAACACTCCTTTGTGATCATATTTCCCCAAATATCTACATATTTCCCCCCTATCTTTTGGTCCAAATTAGATCTAGCAGTTGGGGTTCGGTCACTGCTATACGAATAACATCCAATGGTTGGGGTTTTGCTGCAACTGTATGAATTATATTCAGTAGTTGGGGTTTTTATAGTGCAGATCGAACTTTTTATGCAATGAGGATTTTGGTTGCTATAGTCCACATCATATTGTTGCAAAACATTTTGAAGCTCTAAGATATTGGGGTTTCTGCAATTACATTCTAGCCGCGATTTTTGCAGGATATTTGTCATTATCAAGCATTTTGGATTTCGACCACCATAGTATTGATCAACTAGGAGTAAAACTTCTTTTGGAGTATTAAAAAAAAACTGGGGTCATTACAAGAGGCTTGCAAGAGACCTAGCCCATAGTATTCAGGATGATGAGTTGATCGCACTGGTACCATTCACCTGCAAACCACCAATTCATGTAGTCCCAAAATTTTCTTAACATGACTTCAAGTGACCCACATCACTAGATACTTGAGCTTAACCTCTTTCAAACCATAATACTCTTAAGTTAGCTCAAAATTTGACTGGGGCTAGTGTATGGATAGTATCAGTATCACGTCTCAATTTATGGCTACCAAGAAGGTTGTAGAGAAAGTGAAAGCCCTAAAGAAAAAATTCAATGACTTCTAGGCATCCTTTAATGACAAAATCACACAAGTATTGGAAGCCCTGAGAAAATATCAGGAACCCATGGGAGAAGAACATAATGTTGATTCATACTTAGAAGGAGAATCCAACCATCGAATTCATTTCCATGGAGGTCACCAATATTCAGCCACTAGACACCCAATTTGGACATGTACAAATTTGATGGATCTAACCCGACAATATGGGTGGCACAAAGGGAACAATTTTCCAACTTAATAATATATGGGATGATGACACTAAACTCCATGTTGGAGCTCTTTAAATTGACCAAGAGAAACGACATTGGTGGAAATGGCATTATCAATTCTATCTAGGGAGGCTAAATTGGAACATGTTCTTAAAAGCCATTTGTGACTCCTTTGATCAAGAACCTCACTTTTTGGGTTGTCTCACTAAGCCTAGGAAAATAGCTACAGTATGAAACTACATTGTAGCATTTGAAGAATTGGCCATCTGCACTGATGGACTAAGAGATGCCTTTTACTTGGAATGTTTCATTAGTGGCCTAAAAGAATCCATCCAAGCCCATTTCCAAATGCATCACCCAACTACTTTGTTGGAAGCATGCAACAAGGCCTTAGACGTAAAAGTAACTTTAAATGCACAATCCAGTCACCCAAATTTCGTCTCATGAGCACGCCCCACCACATCTATAGGACTCACCCAAACACTTAAGGCTCAAAAGGTGTCAATGGCAGAAATGGCTGAAAGAAGGAAAAAAAGACTCTAATACTATTGTGCGACAACTACTCCCAAGAGCATAAATGCAAGGAACCAAGGTTATTTCAAATAGACACTGTTGAAAATTGCTCCACCGATGAAGCTCCATCCAATGAAGTTCTTGAGGAGGAAGAGGGTGAACCTCTAATAGCCCCAGAAATTGATATTACAACTATGCCAAATGAGCCAATTATCTCATTCCATGCCCTAGACAACATTTCTTCTCCCCGAACTCTCAAAATTTGAGGTTTATTAAACTTCGACCAATAGTGGTGTTCATTGATAGTGGTAGCACACATAACTTTTTCCATAATAGAATAGCAGAAGTCGTTCATTGCCTTGTTAGGGTGGTATCCAATTTCCAAGTCATTTTCACCAATGGGGGGACCATGAAATGTGAAGGATGCTGTGAAAATATTAATATTCAAATGGGGGATTATCACGTCAAATCCCACATGTTTTCCATTGAAATCGTTCGTTATTACATTTTCCTAGGTGCCGAATGGCTTTGCACAATGGGCCATATCACAATTGACTTCTAGGATTATATATGATCTTCAAGTAGAATTTCCACACTCATACTCTGTGGGGACTCCTGGAAAATTCTCCTACTATCATCAGCTCACATCAAATGGATAAGATTTTAAAAAAGGGCCATCATGGGATAGTAGCACAATTTAATGACATTCATTCCATTGAAAACACTCCTCCTAATATTCATCTCGATATGCAACAGGTATTTGATCACCACTAGTGGGTCTTTGACAAACCTAACGAGAACCCACCCTCTAGGGTTGAACATGATTATAGCATCACTTTTTTCCCGGGTACCCAAGTACCAAATCTCCACCCATATCAACGTATTTTTTCATAAAATAATGAAATTGAAAAAATAATCAAGGAACTCCTTGAATCTAGTGTTATTTGTCCCAACACTAGCCATTATTCATATCCACTGGTCATGGTTTTAAAGAAAAATAGTGATTGGCGCATGTGTCCTGACTTTAGGGACCTTAACAAGCTCACTATCAAGGACAAATTTTGTATTCCTATAGTTGATGATCTACTTTATGAACTGCATGCTGCCAAATTTTTTACCAAGCTAGACCTTTGCTCAGGCTATCACCAAATACAAATGAAGGACGTAGACATTCCTGAGACAACCTTCCAAACTCATGAAGGCCATTATTAATACCTGGACATAAATTTTATCTCTGTAATTCTCCATTCACTTTTTAGAGCCTCATGAACCACCTTCTGAAACCATATCTTAGAAAATTTGTCCTGGTATTTTTTGATGACATTCTCATCTACAACATAACATGTGACACGCACTTTCAACATGTAGACCTGGTACTATAATTGCTCTAAGATAAAAAATTATTTATCAAATTATCCAAGTGTTTCTCTAGCATCGAAGAAGTAGAGTATTTGGGACACATTATGGGCCATGAAGGAGTAAAGTTTGATCCGAAAAAGATTCAAGAAATGCAAGATTGGTCCCAACCACAAAACTTAAAGAGTTTGAGGGGGTTCTTGGGTCTCACAGGCTACTATCACAAATTTGTTAGCAAACATTGATGCATTTACAAGCCTCTCACTAATATTCTTAAGAAAATTTCATTTCTTTAGACTAATGTAGCTCAACAAGCCTTCTTGGCTCTCAAACAGGCCATGTGATCCACTCCAGTATTGGCCTTACTAGACTTTACAAAACCTTTTGTGATAGAATGTGATGCCTCAGATATGGTTATTGGCCTAGTAGTAATGCAGGAAGGTAGACCATTGGATTTCACTAGTCAATAAATCAATGGAAAACATCTAGTTCAATCTACATATGAGCAAGAAATGACGGTCATCTTACATGTAGTGGACACTCGACAACTATACTTATTAGGGCATCATTTCCAAATTAACACTGACCATCATAGCCTAAAATATTTCCTAGAGTTGCGTCTATCATCACCACAACAAAATAAATGGCTCACAAAAATGTTAGGATAGATTATGACATTATTTATAGGAAGAGATGTGATAATGTAGTGGTCGATGCCTTGTCATGCTAATTTGAGGAAGAGGGCACCATGTTATCCTTCTCTCTACCAATACCAGATTGGATTAACGTCACTTGTCATGAATGGTTCTCCCACCCTTCTCTATCTTAGCTCATTAAAAAAGTACAAGCATATCCTAATTCCTTAGAGGATTACTCTCGGAAGGATGAGGTTCTTCACTATAATGATCGGGTAGTGCTATCCTCGATCTCCACCCTCAAACCTTGCATCTTGAAAGAGCTACACTCCTGTCTAGTTAATAAACATTCAAACATAACAAGAGTCATGTACAAGCATGCCACTATTTCTTTTGGACTGGCATGAAGCATGAGATTCTTAATTTTTTAGCTAAATACAGAGTATGCTAGTGTAATAAAGGGGAAACATTCAAGCTATCAGGAAACTTAGAACCCTTTCTACTCCCTACTTCCACATGGACAAATGTTTCAATGCATTTCATTACAGGTCTACCAAAGTCAAGAAACAAATAATTTATGATGGCGTTTATTGACATAATTTCCAAATATGCTCATTTCTGCACTCTACTGCACCCATTTACCCCCACATTGGTGGCAGAGGTTTTCATGGAGCAAATATTCAAATTGCATGGCATGCTGACTTTCATTGTGTATAATAGAGACCCCACTTTCACCAACAAATTTTGGCAGGAAATTTTCAAGCTATAGGGCACACAACTTGAACTCAGTACAACTTATCATCCCCAAATTGATGGTAAAAGTGAATCACCAAACAAATGTTTGGAGACCCATCTACGGTGCTTCCCTTTAGAGAAGTACCATCAATCGGTATAGTGGTTTCCTTTAGCTGAATGGTGGTATAATATGAACTATCATGAATCCACCAAGATGATAACATATGAGGAAGAGTATGGCCAAATCACACCTTCACCAAATTCTTATATCGTTGAATCTTCCAAACTACAGGTAGTTGATCAGCTCCTGCTGAACCATGCCTCCATGATCGCTCATCTCAAAGATAATCTACATGAAGCTCAGAATCAAATGAAGCAACACGACGACCAACACTGTTCAGAGAGGTCATTTAAAGTAGGTGACCAAGTGTTCTTGTGACATCAACCTTATAAGCATACCTCTCTCAAGGAAGAAAGCTATCAGAAACTTTCCCAAAAATTCTATGGTCCTTATTAGGTACTTTAATGTATAGCAACAATCGCTTACAAACTGGCCTTACAAACTACTTCAAAAATCCACCCAGTCTTCCATGTATCCTGCCTAAAGAAAATTGTAGGGAACAATTGTAGGGTTCAAAAAAATCTACCATAATTGGATGAGGAAGGCTAACTTAGGCTCCGACCTAAACAAGTCCTCAAAACTCGTGAAAGACATCTCTATGGGCTCACAATCAAGGAAGTCATGATTAAGTGGAAATACACCTCTCTAGAAGATGCAACATGGGAACCAATCAATATTCTTCAATAGTTTCCATATCTTTAGCCTTGAGGATAATAATTCTTTTAATGGGGGAGGGCATGTTAGGGTGCAGTCCAACCCTTACCCTTTTATTTATGTAATACGCCTAGGGAGCAAGCAATTATCCCCAAGAAGTTAGTTGAGTCAATAAATCCTGTAAGCGGTTATCCACAGTGGTTGACCCACATTATAGAAAGGGACCATAATTAGTTATAAACGGGCCATACTTAATAAATAAAGTGGTTAAATTGTGTTATGCAAGGGACCACTAGTAGTTAGGGTTTTGTATATCATAAAGCTATAAATATTCTTAGATAGTAAGGGAAGAAACATGGAGTTTTATTCTAATTGAGCTCCTCTCTATTAGAAGCTTCCCCTTCGAAGAGGAAAGTAAGCATCATATTCTACTTCTGAATAATAAAATATCTTTCTAGCTTGTGTCAATTCATGTGATATTTATTTGCTTCTAGAAATATTGTTTCAAATTTTTGGCCTTTTGTTATTCTCATAGGTCAAGTGCATAACATGTTGTGATTAATGATTTATTTTTATCATGTGTAACAACATTTATAACAAATTCCATATGTTTCTTTTTTTCATTTTTCAAAGCCTATCTTGAAAATAAATGCAAAGGGTTCTAACTATTAGTTGACGCATTGCTTAGAGGGGATGCAAACCATTGTCAACGAAATAAAAATTAATGAAATTTTTTTTTTTAATAGGATAAATCATTATTAAATTTGAATACTCGACACTAGCTACACAATTGGGAAAATGAGGGATTGGTATGTATCTCAATATTATAGAGAATGTATTACTTTATACTACCTCACAACCTTAATATCCAGTACTTTCCTCAAAACATAATTCGTAGATATGGTGTTCTATTTCAATCTAAACATGAGAAATTGAAGTGTATTGTTGACAATAATGAAAATATAAATGGCCTACTTAAGTCACTAATGCGATAAATATGTTGTTATTTCCAAGTGAGTTATTATTTCATAAATTTCATGTTTACAATTTTATTGAGTTATTCTTATTATTATTTTGTAATTTCTAAAATTTATCCCTTTCTATTCCCTAGCAGAATAAGGGATCTATGACATAATATGAAGATTCCATGAATAATGTCATCTTTAGATGCCACCAATTCACAATCAAATAAATGACACCATCTCATTTTATAACATCCTTGCTTAAAAATCCATGTAAAAATATATAAGACCATGGTCATGGGACATTTATTCTGAGATGAATGGTCGGAATAAAATCCTAGCGGGTGTTCATTCAGATTATTATCGCTAAGTAAATTGGAAAAGACAAGGGAAATGGCTTTAGAAAGGAAAGAGGCATTAACTAGCATTTTATTTAAGAAAATGATAGAAATAGGAGAAAAGGAAGGTGAAGAGTCACAGGTTTCATGTGAGGAGGAAAATGAAGGAAAATAATGGAAATTGAAGAAAATAGAGGCCTATTGATAAAAAGGCTTATGAGGGTCAATTGGGAAGCTTTTTGCTCAGGCTTGGTCAATGTAAGATTTTTTTTAGTTCAGGTTTGAAGCTCTCGTTCTATTCTCTCTCTCTCATACTCTTGGACACTTAGAGTTTTCTTAGAGTACTCTTGTGGAGAGTGTGGCATACTTATATTATTGGAGTACAAAGGTAAAGGAAGAGTAGGAAATCATGAGAGGACATCAGGATTAGCAAGTACAACGAGATTTTCTTGCAGGTAGTGATTTGCATGCATGTTTTCCTCACGAGTTTTGGCATGAATGGCATATGCACGAGGTTTATTGGTCATGGTATATCATTGGCATGGAGGATTGCCTTGATTGACAATGGATTTTCCTAGCCTTGCCATTTCCGAGATAACCATGATGTTGTGGGTTCATTTATTTGTTTTTCTAGTTGGTTCTCATGTTTCCTTTAGCTTGGGTTGATTTCCTAGTTCGTAGAAGACTTGGTTGGAAAAACACTCTAGAATCCCTATAACATCTTGAGTTGAGTTACTAGTCCTAGAAGCGTTGGTTGGAAAAATTCTATGGAAGTCCTTGGTGATTTGAATTAGTAGTCCTGGAAGCCTTGGTTGGAAAAACACTCTAGAATATTTGCAATAACTGTGGGTTGAGTGACTAGTCCTGGAATCCTTGGTTGGAACAAACACTTTGGAGCCCTGGAAGGCTTGAGTAGAGACCAAGTTGGTGATGGTTTGTGATGTTCAACCATGAGGTGGAATCAATATTTGATGGGTTGAGGTGGCTTGGCCTCTGGAATCCCTAGTTTTTGTTTTGATGGATTATTCCATCAGATCCCATATTCATTCTTGGAATATGGCACGAAGGTGACTGGGTGAAGAGAGATTTGGCTCAGCCATGTCTATGGTCAGGTGGTTCGGGAAAGTCCAAAACCTGGTTTGCCTTTGCGTCATTAATATGAGCTTATTTCTCCTTTTTAATTCATGAGTATTATATTGGTTTATATGTGGATTATATGGCTGTTGTTTCCTTGATATTTATGTTGTTGTTATGCTGGTAATGAACATGTGTTATGATAATGGCTATATATGGCTCCCATCATTTGTTTCCTTGTAAATGAATGAACGATGCATCTATGGCCTAATAAATGAAATTACAGCTAATGTGTTGAGGCATAAATGCTTCTTAGTGATTCTCAGATAAGTATGTGACCCCTATGCTTAGTTATGTTGTTAAGACATGTAGCTTTCATGTTTGTGACATGTTTGATGAAATTCTTGTCATGGCTAGTAGCGGTCCAGTCTAGTTGTTATTGATGTTTTTGTAAATGTATCTTTGTTCCACTATGAAATTTCATTTATGAAGATGTCATTGAGTTTTGGGCAGTGACTTGGGTCTATGCCTAAAAAAGGCACAAATATTGGTGTCATAAGCGCATCAGTGGTGAAAAATGTCCATGGAAGCTCCATTTCCCTTGTTGTGGGAGATTATGGAGCCTCCTAAACTCACCATGGTCCATTTCAGGGGAGTGTCCAATGATTTGATACACTAAAACTTCAATTAGTCTGAGGGGCTAGTTAGTGAGTGGTTGGGATGGCTCCTTAGAGTTCTCTTGCAGATGTGGAAGATCTATGTAATGTGTTCTACTAGATCCAGTTCCTTAGCTAACACATAGGGAGTCAAATTATATCATAGTAACTTTGCATCGCATGTTTAGCTCGATCGGCCGATTACTTACGTAGATGTGCGAGAATGGTGTTATAGAGTTGTATAAGAGAGGATTGCACTCTCTTTGGGTTATATCTACTACCACAAAGTGGTATTAGAGTGGATTGCACTATCTTTGGGTCATATCTGATACCACAGATTCGTATGAGAGAGGGTTTCATTCTCTTTGGGTGGTGTCTACTTTCCATTCTTTTGGGGTGATATCTGATACCATAGAGTGGTATCAGAGCATGGTTAAACCCTTGGACTATATGGGTGGAAGGTGTTTTTCATGCATGCATGTAGGTTGTATATGTGCTTCTTATGTATGCATGGTAGTGGTCACTGTCATAATTGCGTTTCCATGTAGGACTTGATGTTTTTGTTGTTGATATGTGTTTTTCATGAATGCATGTCAATTTTATATGAATTTGATATGCATGATAATGTCTGTAGGTTTTTGTAAATGAATTGTTATGGTTATGGTTATGCATGCATAATAGGCTAGATATGCATTGTGAGGTGATTGTATGTAGTTATGTCATCATGATGTAGTTGTTATCTTATTATTCTAATGTGTTGACTGAGATAGAGCAGGAGATGAAAACTATCAGAGTGAGGTTGTAGCACTAGACTTTGGGGTAAGAGAAGATTGGCATACAGGTATAGTATGTTCGACATACATGTATGTTAGTTAATATCTTTTTATATGCATCAGGGTTATATACATGTTTGTAATTTTATTATTATTATGGTTACGTGTATGTTAAATGTTAGTTAATCAATGCCATAATATGTACATGTGTCAATTAGTCATGAAGGATAATAACTTGTTGTTATATGCATGATGGTTGTATGCCTAATGATTATGGTCATTGCAGTTGAGCTCTTGATATTATTATTTTTTGTGCTAATTTGGATTGACCTATGCAGATGATCATGGTTATGGCATTCAAGCATGAGTTAATATATTGTGATATTATGTCAGACTAATCTAGATTGATGATGCATATGCAATTGTTATGCATGGATGAAAATTGTTTAAGAGTTCATGATGCGAACATGTTAGCTAGTTACTATTATGGATATCATGACCTTATTTATATTTGAGTTGATATATAGTGAAGTTATATTGTACTAATCTAGCTTGATTATGCAGACAAGATAGCATCCCCTGAGATACATTAAGATATGAGTTTTCTGATGTCATATACTTGCTGCTTGATTGTTTGATTATGTCATCTATTGTTTGAATGTTTGGTTAATTGCATGATATGAGTATGTGTCTATATGATTTCATGAAGAGATGATCTTATTTTAAGATGGTTGTACTAACACATATGTGTTGAGACAACTAATATGTACTTGAGTGTAACGTTATGTATTATGACTAATGAGTGTGAGTTGATTTTATTTATGACAAGGTTGTTAGACTTGGTGAAGGTTGATTTCAAAGTAATATATATGTTGCGTTGATATTTGGAACATGTGATCGAAATGTGTGAACAGTTGTAGGAAACATGCTTGGTATTAGCATGACAAGGTAATGGTTGATGTGTTTATATAACTAACAATTGGGTGATATGACAATACATGGTAAGACATGATTGCAACAAGGTAAAAAGGTAAAAGAAATAAATTGGGTAAGAATTCATTTGGCCATGTTTGGAAACCCTAATTCCAAACAAATGAGTGCTTTTCATACATGAAGTATTCTTAACCTTGATTTCGTATGAAATAATGTGGATATGTGCTATATTCATGGACATGTATTTGATAGGTATAATAGTTAGTGTCTAGTTATATCTAGATCTGTCGCGGGAATCAGAGTCCCTTAAAAGGTAGCACGAGTGTGTTCATCCACAAGGACATGTTCTTGGCACAACAAGGTAAGGTAACTGATGTATTATTGTATTTATTTATGCATTGACCGTAATGTGTTTATGGCAGTATGATGCATAGATGGCATTGGAAAAAGAGACTACCATGAAATCTTGAAGAAGGCCCAGGTTGAGCTTTTGTTTGGAAGCACTAGGAAACCATGGGGATTGAGTCATGGTGTTTTTTTTTGGTCTTATGCTTTTGGTCTCTTGTGATTCATTGCACTTGATTGTGAATTTATTTATGTCTAGTATATGGCCATACCACTTTGTTTGTGGTGTCATATTGTTATTGGTTTTCATGGTTTTCTTCTTGTTTGTTTCTTGTTCTTGCCTTTTATGTTTGAGGTTCTTGGGAATTGGTTGGTAAAAGAGGAAAGTTAGTTGAACTCAGAGAGAGCTTATTGAAATCCAACAGGTAATGTAAGACTAAAATGAAGTGGGTGCATGTATAAGGGCAACTAAAGGAAACAATATGACAGTTGGTTGAGTTCGTTGGAACCATTGGGATAAATGAATGATGGAAGAAAAATCATGAGAAAGGTAATAGGAAAGGTAAAGTAAATGGACTTGAGGTGTCATATGCCTTGGCTATGTTGGGAATCATTATTCTCAATGTTATGCATGTCGTGAACAGATAAATGGAGTTGTCTTAACCTTGACCTTATGATATCTGGTAATTATGTTGTGATTCTGTTTATGTTGATGTCTATATATGTATACATGTATGTATGTATGTATGTATGTATGCATGTCATGTTTGAAAGGTTCATCATGGATCATGATTATTTTTATGCTAATGTTTATATGTATATATGTATGTATATATGTCATTTCTTGACAAGATCATCATTTTTAATGCTAATATTTATATGTCTATATATGTATGTATGTTGTTGTCTGATAGGTTCGTTAGGAATCATTCTTGTGGATGAATGATTTCTTATGGAGGTGAATGCCATGAAGAGGTTCCTAGTTTATGAGGAATCAAGTGGGAAAAATACTCCTAACAAATACACAAGGCTATTATCATGTGGTTATGAGTTGATATTATGTGATTATATTATGTCTATGTTATGGATAGGCTATAGTGAGGGATACATCAACGGAATGAAAGCAATATGAACTACGACATGCTAGGATAAGCATGGATGATGGAGAGACACTAGAAGAGAGGCTTCTTGATAGAGGCGATATGGTTTTGGATATGTAGTCCTATTGTTGTGTATATGTTGTGAATGTTGTATATGTAGTGATTGTATCTATGGTGTTCTGTGCATATTGCATATGCAGTGTTGGGTATAGATGGTTTTATATACATGTTGGATATGTGGTGTTGTGTACACATTATACTATGTGCGTGATGGATATGCGGCGTTGTGTCCATATGGTGTTGTGACGATGTTGGATATGGAGTGTTGTGTACATATTATGCCATGTACATGTTGTATATGTAGTTCTATGTATATATGGTGTTGTGTGCATTTTGTACAAGTGGTACTATGTACATATGGTGTTGTGTGCATGATTTTATATGTGGTGTCATGTGCATGTGTTGTTGTGTACATGTTGTACATGTGGTGCTACGTGCAGGGGGTGTTATGTACATGTCGTGCATGTGATATTGTGTACATGTGGTGTCATGTACACGTTGTGCATGTTGTGTTGTGTACATGTACAAGTGGCGTGATGTACATGTGGTATTGTGTACATGTTGTCTAGGTGGTTCCGTGTGGATGTGTTGTTGTGTACACATTGTGTAGGTGGTGATGTGTATAGGTGGTATTGTGTAAATTTTGTACATGTGTTATTATGTGCATGTCATACATGATGTGTTGTGTACATGCGGTACTACGTATGTGAATTGCGTAGTTGAGGAATCACGACATTTATATTCATTGTTTTGTACCTTGTGAATGTATGTGTATTGTTTTGTACACAAGGTGTGTGTGTATGTGTCATGATGTATATCAGGTGTAGGTGTATGCATTGTGTGATGTCATACAGTATGTGTTGATGTATGTGTTGTGATGTACATTATGTATGTGTATGTGATATAAGAGAAGAAAAGGCATTGGGTGCTTGTCGGCCCTAGAAACCAATCTAATGTGTGTACAAAAAGGAGATAGGAAAAAGTAAGGATAGATGAAGGATAAGTATTAGTATTTTATTTTAATTTTATTATACATATGACCTATGATTCTGATTTATGATGGTTATATGTGATATATGATTCTGGCTTATGATGATTGCATGCGATTCATGATTTTGATTTATGATGGATGTGTTTTGAGATAACCTTATGTGATATGTTTATACATGATGATTTCATCAATATGCTAGTTTTACTTGTTGTGACAAGAAGTAAATAGGATTGCAAGTGTACCTTATTGACGTGCTACCAATGAGGTATGATTTGAATGTATTTCAATTTGTTTTAAATCTAAAATAAGTATTAGTATTTTATTTCAGTTTTATTATATATATGACCTATTATTGTAATTTATGATGGCTATATGTGATATATGATTCTAGTTGATGATTATTTCATGCGATTCATGATTTTTATTTATAATGGTTGTGTTTTGAGCTAACCTGATGTGATTTGTTTATACATAATGATCTGATCAAAGATGCTCGTTTGACTTATTATGATAGGAAGTAAACATGATTGCACGTGTACCTTATTAATGAGCTACCAATGAGGTATGATGTGAATTTATTTCAACTTATTTTAAATCTAATGGAAGTTATGTGAATAGGAAATGCTTGGTTTAGTGGTTGAAATTGACCTCAAGCATTAGAAGAAGTAATGGAAGAAATTGGAATACGTAGCAATATGCTAGTAAAGAACTTCAAGAGTAGGGCCACTGCGGGACACTAGTACCCAATAGTATCCATTGATTTTAATGAGCCTACTATGACTGGTGTGATGGTTTTGATCTACGTATATGCCTCAATTTTTTGACCTTCCGATGCAAGGAATCCTTGCCAAGGGATGGATCTTCTAGGATAGCGGATGTTGGGGAACTTGGAAGGTGAGTGATTTCACGGAATGGGTGAATAGATTACCCAAGGGTTTGTTTAGCATAGAAGCGAAGGCCAAGGATGGATTGTTTTTGGTCATTCGCATTGATAGATGGAATCAAATGCACATTAGGAGTGCGCCCTGGAACAATGAGACTGTAATTGTTCACTGAGAAGACAAGTGGTGTAGGATTGTAGCATTGGACATTGGATGTAGCTTTGACTTTGGTAGTGGATTCTAAACATCTTGGGAAGGAAGTGAATCCTCGTACTATTTTGATGGTGGAGGTGTAAGCCTCTAGATTTCCTTGTTGCAAATACATGCATCATATCCTTTTGTTTGTTGGATGAGAAAATGTGCATATGTGTATTATATTGTAAATACTGTAATGAGATGGATTTATAAAGATCGACAAACATCATGATTATTTGTTGGGTGAAGAAAATGTGTATGTGTGTATATGTGGTTATTATTGTAAATACCATAATGAGTTGTGTTACAAAGTTCTAGTAAACAACATGTTTGTCATTTTTTAGCAAATGGTCATTGAAAATACTGCAACAAGTTATGTTACAAAGCTCCATGGGTAGTATGTTTTATTTTCAATGGTCTTACTGGTTATAGGTTTCATTGAAAAGCAAGGACAGTTTTCCCCCAAGGGGGAAGATTATGTAAGAACCATGGTTAAAAATCCATGTAAAAGTATATAATACCACAGCCATGGGACACGTATTCCAACTTGAATGGTGGGAAAAACATCCCAGTAGGTGTTCATTTAGTTTATTATGACTAAGGAAATGTGAAATTCTTTGGAAATGAAAGAGGCATTAATTGGCATTTTATCTATGAAAACAATGGAAATAGGACAAAAGGAAGGTGAAGTGTCACAAGTTGCATGTGAGGAGGAAAATGAAGGAAAATAATGGAAATTGAAGAAAATAGAGGCCTCATTGATAAAAAAAGCTTATGCGAATCAGTTGGCAATATTTTGGTTAGGCTTGGTTAGTGTAAGATTTTTGTTAGTTCAGTTTTGAAGCTCCCATTCTATTCTCTCTCTCTCTCTCTCTCTCTCTCTCTCTCTCTCTCTCATATTCTTGGAAAGTTTGGAATACTTGGATGCTTAGAGCAAGAACACAAAGGAACGGCAGAAAAGTGCAACAATACGTTGAGATTAACAATTACAATAGGCTTTGCTTGTAGGTACCAAGTTACATATATGTTTTCATCACTAGTTTTGGCATGGATGAGATAAACATGTGGTTTAATTGTCATGATCTATCATTAGCATCGAGGATTTTCTAGATTGACAGTGGATTTTCCTAGCCTTACCATTTTTGGGATAGCCATGGTGTTGTGGGTTCATTGCTTTATTTTTCTCGTTTGTCTCATATTTTCATTAGCTTGGGTTGAGTTACTAGTTCATGGAAGCCTTGGTTGGACAAATTCTCTAGAAGCCCATGGCCTAATTTTCTATAATTTTCCCAAAAAAAAGATTTGTTAATTTCCATTTTTTTATAAAAATGATTCGCCAAAATTTTATAGAATGAAATTATTTTACCCTAAAAATCGCCAAAAAATTATATATAGACTATATAAAAATATTATAAATTTGAATATTTTTACAAAAATATCTCTAAACATTTTATAGGTTTCATATTATGGACTAGTGGGATTCGCCAATGTTTCTAAACTTTAATATAAATTTCCATCCTCAAAATTTTCCCTGATTGTAATAGCTTGGGTTGAGTTAGTAGTCCTTGAAACCTTGGTTGGACAAACTCTCAAAAGCCCTTGGTGGGTTGAGTTACTAGTCTTGGAAGCACTGGTTGGATAAATGCTCTAGAAGACTGCGGAAGCTGTGGGTTGAGTTACTAGTCTTGGAAGCCTTAGTTGGAACAAATTCTCTAGAGCACTAGAAATCTTGGGTAAATACCAATCTAGCGATGGTTTGTGATGTCAAACCATGAGGTGGAATCATTGTTTGATGGATTGAGGTTCCTTTTCGTTTGTAAGCCCTGATTCGACTTTTTATGGATTGTTCCATGAGATCCCTCATTCATGCTTGAAATATGGCATGGGAGTGACTGACTGAAGAGAGATTTGGCTCAACCATATCTATGGTTCGCTGGTTCATGGAAGTCCCAAAGCTAGTTGGCCTTTGCATCATTAATATTAGGTTATTTCTCCTTGTTAATTCATGAGTATTATACTAGTTTATATTTGGATTAAATGGTTGTTGTTTCCTTGGTATTTATGTTATTATTATGTTGGTTATGAACATGTATTATGGCAGTGGCTATGTATGGATCTCATCATGTTTTTACTTGTAAATTAATGAATAATATATCTATGGCCTAATAGATGAAATTGCAGCTAATGTGTTGAGACATCAATGCTTATTAGTGATTCTCAAATAAGTATGAGACCCCTATGCTTAGTTCTACTATTAATACATGTAGCTTTCATGTTTGTGACATGTGTGATGTAATGCTTGTCATGGCTAGTAGGGGTCCAATTTAGTCCTAGTTGATGTTTTTTTAAATGTATCTTTGTCCCACTATGAAATTTCATTTCTAAAGGTGTCATCGAGTTTTGGGTAGTGACTTGGGATCTAGGCCTAAAAAGGTTGCACAAATCTTGGAGCCGCGGATGGAGCACTGGGGAAAATGTCCTCGGAAGCTCCCTTGCCCTTTTTGTGGGAGCTCGTTGAGCCTCCTGGACTCACCTTGGTCCATATCAATCGAGCATCCAGGGGTTTGATGCACTAAAACTTTAGCTGGTCTCAAGTGTTGTTTACCTGAGTGGTTGGGATCACTCTTGGGAGTTCTATTGTAGATGTGGAAGGTCTGTGTGATGTGTTCCATCAATTCCACTTTCTTAACTGACACGTAGAGAGTTGAATCATATCATAATAAATTATCATCACATGTTTACCTTGGATGACAGGTTACTTGGGTAGATGTGGGAGGAGGGTGTTACATATTTAACTACTCAAGTGAGAGTAGTGTTGAAGGGATTCTTTGTTATTGTGATTGCTTAGATGTTACCTTTGAATTTGGAGCATCCCAAATAACTACTAGGGTGTGTTAGACTATTGATTACACTAAGAGGGGGAGGGGGTGATTCAGTTAAATGACCTATTTTTCATCAACTTAAACAATTTTTCAAACAATAAAAAATGTAAACATAATAATGCATCTTTAAAGAACATTGCCACATCAACATTAGATAAAACTGGATGTATGTTCAAATCCTTGTGAGAGAAAAAAAAATTGTCTTCTTTTATTTTCCTTACCTATATTTTCAAGAAAAAACCTGCTGAAGGCACCCAACCCCAAAATTTTTTTTGGGACCAACCTACTAGAGGCACCAACAAAGAAAATGTGGAAGCACTCACTTGGAATAGATTATAGCCTTATTGAGGCACCAACCTTAAATATATGCAAGTATATACTTGCAACAAGATTCAATCTAATTGAGGCACAAACCTCAAAGATATGCAAGCACCGACTTATAGTAAGCTTCAACCTAATTGAGGCACCAACCTTGCTAGAGGCACCCACCTCCTCCTTCAACTTGTTGTGCACCACTTTTTACAATATTTAAAACTAGATCCACAAGCTGAAATCACAACTAAAAATCAAACTATCTTTTAATCACCAAACTACTATGGCCATCATTTAAAAATCATATTCATAAGTTCATATTTACAAACCTCATTACTCCCTTATCTCAAAATTATTTGCAACTTCCCTCATATAAACCACAAAAGAATTCTAGCTAAAACCCCTTTTTCAAAATTCAATTTTGCCTTATATTAGCCAACAAAAAACATTAGAAAGATTAATTTTTCTACAAATTGGACATCTCTGGTCGAAATCCTAAAAATTACACTTTTTCGAGTTGTTGTTCTAAAAAATTCACACTATCATTCTGTTATCTTTTCAACAAAATGGACTTTTGTGAGTAAAGATAAAAATCAAATTTTTTCCTATGAGATTGATCTCGAACGCACAAGCAACCGTGGAGCAATAAAAAACCTCAACAATTGTGCTTCGATGTCCTTGTTCAAACACTACAATGGATATCCATCTCAACGAAGGGAAATAATGCATACCTTATAGGTTCAAGCTAGCGAGTTCATAGTTTGGGTCATACTCTTTAGCCCAATAAAATCACTAGGAATCAATCCAATCACAATAATTCATTTCAAGAATTCTTCTAATAAGGGAACTATGTCACATACCTTTCATAAACTATAGATGTCCACATCAAACAATGTTGAGTGGATCAAGTCATAAGCATTCCCCAAACCATATAGAGCCATGTTAAAAATGTATCACAAGGATCCAATCAAATCATAAAGTGGCAATGTCAAACAATATTGATCACGCGAGGTCACAAACCTTTCATGAACCAAAAAGAGTTGCATAAAAAATGTTTCATGAGGATCCAATCAAACCACAGAGAGGCCATGTCAAACACTTCCAATCAGACTAAGTCATAAACCTTTTGAAATCCATAGAGAATCATGTCAAAAATGTGTCACAAGGAGCTAATCAAACTATAGAGAGACCACTTCAAACACTACTAATTAGACCAATTCGTAGACCTTCCACAAATTGTAGAGAGCCACATAAAGATGTCTCACGAGGAGCTAGTCGAACCATAAAGAGGCCACATAAAACACCTATGTCTAGTCCAAGTTATAAAATTCGCGCAAACAATATACAACCATATTAGAGGCAGTTTCAAATCTTCGACTAGAGGGACTGTGTTGCCTTAGGAAAACAAGAAAAACATTCACACTTAGTTTCACTCTCCTCTGAGTTCCATTTAACCTTATATCATGTGACCTATGTTTATACATGAGCATGTGTCTATAATTTTTCAAGGGATCGACCTTCATAAATCGATACCATGTGACTCAAATCGGGGGGTCAATGGTCACCTTCATCTTGACATCATCATGACATCACAGCTAACACATGGCACTTGCTGAGTGGTGGCACATGTCACCAAAATTTTCCCTCATTGGTCAATCAAAAAATGACATTTCAACATGCCACATGGAATTATGTCAAGTTATCTCATCCTCATCACCTATCACATCATCATCACTTGCAACTCCATCATCACTTGCCATGTCATCATCTTTGAGCCAGTATTGAGCTTCCACATGTCATTGTAAGACATATGCCTAATCCATATTTTCCACCTTAGCATCCATGTCAAGGGTTGCATGTCACAATCAATTATTCTAGGGGGTCCATGGGTGTTTAAACATGGGTTTGAATTGACACGTGTCACTGCTATATTGGTCCAACATGAAGTGTTTGGTCCTCACTAACATCTAAGTTTGTTGGATAGGATGAGGAACAACTTTCATATAAATTTAGTGAGAAGAAACCACAAGATCAATATCCTTCATGTCCTAGTAATACCATGCAAAGGCCTTTAACTTTTCCTACATAACTTGTATAAGTTCTTTTCACTTCTCATTAGCAAGTTCACTATTATTATTAAAAAACTAACCAAGACACATTTCAATAGAAACACAACATGGTTCTATTTCATGTGATGAAGCTTTAGTAGCATTGCATAATGAAGAAACAAACGTTAAATCATTCATTTCTTGTAAATCACTCTTTAAAGCCCACTCTAATGGATGATCATTAGAACCATAAGAACTTGAATTACATAAAAAAGAATTAAGCTGAATTTCTTCAACAAATTCCTAAAAGTTCTTTACCTACTCGATCATGCAGATGGATTGAACCACTTCCCTGTCACTTGTTGAATCATCAAACTAGGTGACTTCCACTAATTTGATGAGAGACTTTGCAAGATTGTACAAAGTAATATGTTTTGTAGCTCTACGGATGAGAAATAAACATGCTACTAGAACTACATGTTATGAATACATTGGCAATAGAAGGTCAAAACTTGCATAGGATTATAGGATGTCCTTCAGCTATTCATTTAGTTTTCAAAACCATGAAATCCACTCAATATTTACACAAATCATGTGAAACAATTACATTGTCTAAATCTCCTTCAAGCTTAATCCTAGACCTATATGCCAATTCAATAACGGTTGGGGAAGGACGAACATAAATTAATTCAAGTAGTTTCATGTTATGCACAATCATAATATTAATGGTCACTCCGTGGTATTAGGAATATATACTCCATTGATGTGCACCAAAACAATAATATTTCTAGGATGAATATATTTCTTTGCTAATTTTTTTCCAATGATTTCATTAACACACTCCCCAACAAGGTGAATAGTTGGTGGATCCATTTGTTTCCTCCCTAGCTTCTTTAAACACAACTCCCTCATAGTTTTGGCATAAATAAGTATATCCTGAATAGCTCACAGCAAAGGAATCTTAACACAAATACTTCTTAATTCATTAATCACATCATACTCAGGAGGTTGTTAATTCTCATTCAAACCCTCACAATAAGGAGGTTTAATGGCTATTTTGAGGGCTTATTATCTTACTGAGCGATTATAGGAATGCTTTTATTTCCACAAGGGAAGGAAATTATTCCTCTCTTTCTTTTTATACAATAATCAGGCCACTATTTGACAACACCTTCCCTAACTAGAAATGAAAATCCTCCACCTGTACAAGAGTGATAACATAGGTCAGAAAGGGATGCAACTCAACTTGGAGGATAGGATGGGTTGCTTTATTATTCAATTAGTGACAGGTTTAATACCAATTGGTTCATTCTGTAGGTTTGAGTGGAGGGAAGTTTTATTTATGTATTTAAAGGTTGTTGTTAGGAAGATGTTGGTGTTTGGTATTTTTGGAAGAGTTGTTGAGATTATGGAGGGTTTTGAGGCCATGGCAGATAAGTATATAGAGGTATGACTCCATAACCTAGTCCTCGCTGACCTTGTTTCCAATATTAGTTTTGAAGTGGTTGTTGCAGCCACATTTTCCATGACTTCATGACATTCCATGATGCATATTGTGGATTACGAAAATGTTAAAAATTTTCAACATCAGGATCAAAAGATGTACCTTTAGGCATAGGTTTCCATCACTTATTGTTTGCTAACAAATAGACCTACTTTATTGTTGGCTCATCCCGTGGTACAATACTTTAAGTCTTAGTAAAGAAGAACAACTATCCATGGAGTGATCTTCTCCACAAATGGAACAAATGATGATGTTATCAAGAGGGTGATCTTTGATGAGTTTCTTTTTCCGACATTTGGGAAAGAAAATGGTGAGGTTGGCACGTTCTTCTTCCTATTTCTTCTTTAAAATCAAAGTGTTGAGCTGTAAGCTAAGTGTACTTAACATATATGCTTTAAAAATATCTATGATATTCCCTAATTCTATTCTAGTCACCCCATTAGAGGTTGAATTTTGATATTTTGGGAGATCCTAAGAGCTCTTCACTCTTCACCCTTTTCTATGAGAGTATATCCTAAAAACATAAAAAAATTCATCAAAATTAAAGGCGGAGATATCACCTCCTACCTTAAAATTAAGCATATCAATTGGTTCTTTCATCACACCCCTGAAGAAAAGGAGTTTCTTTGTGTCAAGATATAAATTATGTTGGGTCGCATGTTGAATATTATATAAAAATGTCTCTAAATAATCCCCAAGACTTTCATCTTTCCTATGCACCATCAGGAAAATTTCATCTTTCAATTCTCGAGCCTTGCAGTAATCTTGATACTTCCTAAGGAATATCTATCTAATTCTCTCTCAAGTTATAATGTTATTCTCTGGTAGTCCCATGAAACAGTATGGGGTAAACTCTTTAATATTAGTCATAAATAGATTCAACTTATGAGTGTCAGTTGAATAATCCATTCTATAGCATAAAATGTTGAATTCAATTAAGAAAGAGTCTGGATCCTAACTTACCAACCCTTTAAATCGTGAGAGAACAATAGGAGAAATTTTATTCATATGCATGTTGGAAGGTGGATCAATTATTGCAAAGATAAAAGTTGTTTCATCCTCATTCCTTGCCTAATTAGTCTCAACTTCACCTTCAACCATTTTGCCTCCTCTGAAAAATCCATACTTAGATTCCAGCAGTGGGATTCCTGTAGTTGGGTTGTTGTGACGTAATGACTTAACTCCTCATCTTAGTAATGTTTCAATTTTAATGCCAATGGAAGAAGTAGTAGCATGAATCCATCTCCCAAATAGTGATGTTCCTTTCAAATCCTCCAGTGCTCCACCTTTTCCTCTCCTGTCTGTCTTATTACTTGCTAAGTTAGTATTTGGGGGTCTTTTTATTTAGACTTAACTAGTTGGAGTATTAAAATTTACCTTATTCATACCCTTTTTACCTATCCCTCAACCCATACAGTACCAACATCATCTAGATCTAGTTAGGTAGGCTAACCCACAAAAGGGAATGCATAGGTTCTTACCTCTTGTCTGATAGTTCTCGCCTCTCTATGTTATAGGATGCTCAGTTATTATAGGCAAATATATCTAATCACTCATCATACCAATCAAAATATTATTCCTTGGCACCTCCTTGTCAATGACACTGACAATGACGTGCAATTTAATTTATTAAATTGTTCCACATTAAATTGTAAACCAAGGAATCATAAATTGATGAGGCACCCATAAAATATATGTAGAAGTAGAGTAAATTAGTTAACACATGATCACAAGTAACAAAATTATAACATTAATATATTGTAACAAAACATAAATTCATCTCTCATATGCCAGATGAGAGAGTAAAAGATCTAAATTTAAAATTCTTCAATTCATGAACATGAAAGAGACACACAATTAATCTAATATCTGGAGCAAAAAATTGATACACACAAAAATCACACTATGTTGGCTATAAGACAATGCAATCAATTGAAGAATCTTAGTCTGATTTTTGGAGTTGCACTCACAACCTCCATTGGATCCCTGAGTCATCATTCTTCCAGACAAAAGACCTCATTCCATTTAATAACACATTCAATTCACAATAGTAGAATTACTCATAAATAGTGCAAGTCTTTTGCTCCTAAAAAGAAGAATTCACTAAAGAACACAAAAGATATGATATTGAAAACAGGCTGACACTTACTAACACATATACACAACTATGAAATTGCAAGTGTATCCCTACTCAATGGGCCTTGCTTGACTGGGAGCACTGTAGATGAAATAAACTCTACATGGCGATAAAAAATAGCAACAACATATATATATATATATATATATATATATATATATATATATATATATATATATATATATATATATATATATATATATATATATATATATATATATATATATATATATATATATATATATATATATATATATATATATATATATATATCTATATATATATAACCATTTGAAAGGAAAATATAGAGTTCCAGAACAACGAAATGTGGCTATAACAATAATTCAAAATTAAAATCATGAATAAACATGTTTGACTAGTTACATAAATATATATAATCTAAAAGAGATAAAGCTTAGGGCGAAAATCATAAATAAGAAGTTGTAACTGTGGGACAAAATATTAAGAAATTGTAGCAAAAAGGACACAACCACCCAACTAATAAGACATATATAAAATTATCCTCACAAGTAAGAAGATCTTTTGGTACCCAAAAATTTTTGAGACAATGAAAATCAATATTTCTTTGAGATGGATACATTGTTGGCATGAATTTTTAGATTGAATTGTGACTATTTGATTGTTCTTGTTTGTGGTAACTTCATAGATGGTTTTTTTTTGCTAACTTGAGCTTGATGAATGGGGATGTCAATTTTGGTATTCAATGATCATCCTTTTTGTATCTTGGGAAAAGAAACTGTAATGTCTCAAAGCAATTAACTAGCTAAATACACTTAAAATGCAAACCAAAATAGTGAAAAACTGCATAATAATGATATATAATCACCTTATCTCTTGAGTTTCAGTAAAAGAATAAGTCTGACAGTAGAAGAAACAATGTATAAGAAAAATAAAGATGAAATGGAGGTAAAAGGGTCTCAGAGGGTGTTTGAGAGGTACTCTAGACATGTTGAATTTGAGAATCATCAATGATTTGTTGATAAAAGGGAATAATGAAAACTATATTGCATCTATAAAAAAAGAGTTGAATAAAGGATTTAAGATGACAGATTTGGGATACCTTCACTACTAATTGGGCATTGAAGTGACCCAACATCCAAGATATATATTCCTTTCCCAAAATAAGTACATTGGAGAATTGTTGAACAAGTCTGGCATGGCTAAATGTGATCCTTTGTCTACTCCAATGGAAAAAAAATAAAAAATTTAAACTCACATTTAAAGAAGGAAATGAATTTGAGGATACAAATAAGTATAGAAAAACTATGTAAGCTCTTATCTACCTCATCACCACCGTACCATATATTTCATTTATTGGTGGAACGCTTTCTCGATTTATGTAAAAACCTTGTGACAGACGCGGTTTGGTGCAAAAACAATTATAAAGTACTGGAAAGGAACTCAAGACCTTGGACACAAATATTCATACGTGGATAACTTTGACCTTATTAGATATTTAGACTTTGATGGAGATAAGGAAAATGGAGTGTCTACATAAACATTTCTTATGGTTCATGGATTACTAGTTGTTTTATGGACGACACAAAAACAATGAATTCCAACAGATTCCATAAGAAAGGAAGAATATGTTTCAGTTGCAAAAGAAACAAAGAAGATTATGCGATTGAAGAAAATTCATGAAGACATGCAAGAGAAACAAGTAAACTATACTCCCCTTCTGATGACAATACTTATGCGATTAAGTTGACCATAAATCCCAAATTTCATGATGAGACCAAACACATCAACACAAAGTATCATTTTATATGATATCATGTAGAAGCCAACACTATCATCTACGACATTATGCAACAAATAAACAAATTATAGACATCTTCTCTAAAAGACATAGAAGAGAAAAAATTGAAAATTCAAAGTATTAAATAGACTAACAAACACCCCTCTAAATTATATAGATAAATAAATTATAAATATATAAATCATAAAGATGCAAATAAAATAAAATAAACACTTAAAATATGAAACAACCTTGTAAAATGAATCGCACAAACCACACCTAGATGTATATAATTATTTTTCACATTAATACATGTCTATAAATTACGAAGTTATTCCTTGTATTGAAAATAAAAGATACTATAATTATGATTTTATAATTTTCAAATAATATAAATAATTTTAGCTTCTTATTTATTATCTAATTTTATTTTTTATTAAATGTAATAATTTAATAAAATGATTATTAAAAACAAATTAAAATCAAAATAAATTTAAACCGACACTGTTTTTTCTTTAAATATACTAATAACAATAATAAAAAGGCTTTCGCATTATATAAATAAGAATAATCCATGAATGTTAACAAATAAATTAAAAAATAAAATAATTAAAATAAATAGCAAAGTAATTAGAAGGAGGAAATAATAAATTAAAAGACAAATTGTGTTAGTTAAATATATTCAATATTTTTATAATTATATTATTCTATAAAATAGTAATATATTTGATTTGTATAATATTAGGTAGTGACATGTTTATATGGTGTAGAATAAATAGTGATTAGTATACTAATGATTGGGTGTACTGTTAAGTCACTATGTGATGTGAAGTTTACTAGTTTAAAATTGTATGGACAAAACTCTAGCCATGTTAAGAATTTGTGTGGCTTAGGTCAACTGAAGCTAATGAGAAAAACTCTAGCCATGTTAAAGGTTGGTGTGGTTTAGGTCAACTGTGATCCTAGGGATTGTGGTTTCTCAAAGTACTCGTCAAGCTTGATGTAATCTTTATATAATTTATAGAAAAAAAAGCCATTCAAATAACAAAAACCTTCTGTTGTGGCCACCAACAACCCCCCTCTTTGTTTGATATTAGCAATAACACCTAGCAAATGGGTACCCTTAATAGAAAATCCAAATAAACGTTTCATATTTTTTTTTGTATTTGACTCCTTAAAGCTTTATCACAACAAAAGAATGAAACGTTTTTCTTATGAGCACAGTAGACTACAAAGAAGCGACGCGAAATTCATCACATCGCATTCATTATGAAGCGCTCTTAAATGAAGAAGCTTAAGAAATCTTCGACGGCCGATATGCGACGTTGCATATCGCAACATCACATAAGTAGCATAGAATGACTAAACGAATCGACGATCTACGATCTGTGATAAAAGCGATTTGCAAAAATTCGCGATCATAATTTCTGTGATAACACATCTTAATGATGCGACCCGTGATGCGAGTCGCAGAAACCACCCATTGCAAATTTTCCTCAGCACAGTATTCAATGGAAAATTGTCCGTTAACCAAAATTGGGCGCGCACCTTAAAAGAAATTAATGATTATACGCCAAAAGTATTCATGAATAACAGTCTCATGTTTCTCGAAGAGTCAGTTCGCTACAAATGTCGTGATGATGCATTCATAAGAACTTAAAGCTTTCATGTCAATCTTTATTACCATTACTCTTTTCTTTTGCATAAACTGTAAGACAGGAAATAACATGACGCAATGTGCACGAAACATCTAAGGAAAAGGGGAAAGCATCAATGCTCGGAGAACAGAGAAGAAAGCCCTTCAGAAACGGATATCGCATGCGACATGATCACAGACTCTAGAGTATCACTCAACAGATGCTGATGTCAACTAGCCACCTAAAGCTCAGAGTCAAAGACGCACAAAAGCAGTATGTTTACAAAGAAAAACCCTGAAGCTTACACACCAGAAAAGCCTGGAATGAAGAACAGAGGCAGTTTTTGATGCAAAAAATTATTCAGAGAGTTAAGTCTCTAACTTCTTCAATCATTCGCAAGGCCGAAAACCGAAATAGCAAAAGCAGAATCAGTTTAAGGGAAACTTGGGTTATTACCAAGAATACACACAGTGAATACACCCAGCCCGAGGAAGACTCTCGAAAATATCTTCTAGTTTACCAGAAAGAGGTGCCAGCGCTTGTTATTTCTATGTCCATAGCTCAAACGAAAGCGGAAGGCGACTAGTCGACTCTTCCCAGGCAAATGTTGCGTGCTTGCAGCACTAAGGAGCAAGTACATAAATAGTTTAGAATTAGATTCAATTTTTAGAAATAGTTTTTCTTTATCAGAAGGGCGGTCATTTAAAAAATCGTATCCTAAATTTATGTAATTAAGTTAATTAGTTAGCAGTATTTAAACCCTTCTCATGCATTTAGAGAAGGGTCCAGAGATTTGTCAAAAACTTGTCCTCAGAACTTGCACTTCTGCACCCTCAGAGGAGGTTTTGATGAATGGATGGATCCAGATTTATTTTTATTTGCATTTGATGTCTGCTACTGATGTTGCACTTTTGTACTCTTAGTAGATGTCAGACCAAGTAGAGATAGATCGTTTTTGTTTGAAGTTTGTGATTAGGATCAGTCATAAATGTTACTTTTATCTCTTGGCCATTTCTACTTATATTCTTTAAGTGATTTACATTTTTCAGTTGTTTATATGTTATTGCATGAATGTATGGGTTACCATTTGGCACTTTTGTATGATGGAGTCATTTATTTATGTCTGAAATATGAATAGCTTATTATGCGATATGATGTTCACAACTGTTTTGCCTAACTTCTTATGCAGAGTGGTTTATCTTAAATGATTTCTATTCTTATGATAGCTGAATGATCTTTATTACTAGTTATCGTTTGAAATCTTTTTAGATCGCATAATAGAAGATATACATCCCGGGTTAGCATAGATTAGATGTGTTGTTTCTTATTAGATTACAATAGCACAAAGTTAGTTTAAGAATCTGAATTAAATTAGTTTTAAAGTACTCTTAGATCAGCATTATTCAACTCTACACACACACACACCCTCAGATCGGGAAACTGGTCCTGTTATCCCTAGTCGAACCCGCTATACCAAACGGATAAGGAGCTGCCAACCAAGGTTCGGACCAGGTGGGTATCCCCCTTGTTGTCGACCTGATTTTTGAGGCTTCAACATATTTAGCGCTAGAAGGAGGGCCTGAACTATGAATGGAACCTAAATCAAAATCTAAATACCATTCTGAGAGTAAATCACCCTGATTAACTCCCTCAACTTTCCCAGTATGTTTAAATCCAGAGTCAGGAGTCGGTCGAGTATTAACCGCTGCTACATACCCTAATATTTCAGACCAATATAACATTGAACCCCTTGAAGTTCAGACTCTGATTCACAAACTCCAGGGATTTTCTATTTTTACACTGGGGTCTGATAAATCTCAAAGCAACGTGACTTCGCAGTACAATCCTGCTCACCCCCTGACCAGGTTAAAGAGCGAAAAATTTGACGTCCAGCCAACTGAATTCCCTCTTCCCACCAGGAAAAGAGCAAGGAAAACATCACTACAGTCTGACAGTGAGACTCTTTCATCTACATCATCCATCTCAACTCCCTCACCACGAAGTCAACCACCCACATCTTCATTCCAAACCACTCATCCACCTTCCACAACCCTCTTCTTCAATCATCTAAGATTATAACATCTTCATCTTCCCATCCTCAGGGATCACCCTCTACACTTGCAATTACTAGCAGCTCAAAAATGGCCCAGTCTCCATGGAACAACCCTGGAGCAGTTTTAATGCCTCCACCCCTAAGCCAAATACCGGCCCATCCTGAGAAATGGCTACCCAATTTCAATCTAGAAGCATGCATGCTAGTTGAAGAGCACATTAACAATTTCATGCTTTTTTTTAATCTCAACGGAGTTACCAACGAGGACGTTGTTGTCCGGCTTTTTCCCTATACAATGCAAGGAACGATCGGGTCATGGTACTTTTCATTACTCTCCGGGTCTATCACAAGTTGGGACATATTTCAAAACCAATTCCTCACCAAGTTTCGTGATGACAGATTAGCGACAACGTTGATCAGTGACTTATCCAATCTTAAAGCCAAGACTAGAGAACCCATCAAATATTTCAATTTACGGTTCAATAAAATCCTCAACAAAATCCCCACTACTTCCCAACCTAGCGAAGAAGTACGATGTGAATGGTATATTACTGCGTTACCATCAAATTTAGCAGTCTTTGTAGATAGGGAAAATAAAACAACTTTAGTTGAGAACCTGACAGAGGCAATAGCAGTAGAGAAACGCGTTATAGCCTTGGAGAAGAGATCTATGATAGAGGAACACAAATCTAAAAATGTCACCTTCAAGGAAGACCCCAAGAAGAAACAAACGAAAGATCCTTTCGATTTGGAAGGATTGCAAAAAGTATTAAAGACCATGTCCAATGAGATGATTGACATAATAAAACAGGTGGCAGAAACTTCTTCAAAAAAACCCTACAGAGCTTTTAAAAGAGGCCCTTCAATGGATACGAAGCCACCCAACGCTTTTTCAAATGTCGAATCCGAAGAAGAGGAAGAAGAAGAAAGTATCACTGAAGGGCAGACCGATGATGAAGAAGTTGTGGAACTACAAGGAATGTGGGATTTTATCCTCCCACAAGAAGAAGATCAAGAAGCATTTCCGGTTAGCACACGAAGCAAAAATCAACTTGATCCTCCCCAAACTACCCCTAAGCAGAAGGGCGCAAGCCCTGCATCAAAAGAAAAAGTCGCAACAAAGAAAACGACCGCTAAAGAGACTCAACCTAGCCTAGTCCAACCAGATCAAACACCTCCATCAAGAACACTAATAATGTCGGATGAAATGGACTACAATATTATTGACGACATGAAAAAGACTAGGGCAAATATCACTCTTTATGAATTGAGCAAATTGAAACATCAACAGAAGATAATGATGAAAGAGTTACATGACGTGCCTACTACATCTTTGCCTATAGCTATAGCTTCCCAGAACATGAGAAGACCTCCAACCAACACAACCAATAATATCGATCCAAATGACATCGCCTTGATTGGAGGGAGATCAAGATCTCACACTCCCCCTTTTCTGCTCACTTATGAACTTTTCAATAAAAATGTGCGCAATTGTTTGGTAGATTCTGGAGCTTCAACAAATATTTTACCCAGATCAATATGTGCCAAGTTGAATGTTCAACCACAAAAATCCGCAGTGCGCATAGTTCAGCTTAATCGATCTCAAGTCGAAGTGATTGGTAAGCTCAATCAAGTCACCATAAGATTGTCATCTAACCCTAAGGTATGTCAATTTATCGACATTCTAGTAGCTGGTATCCAAGAATTCTATGGCTTAATTCTTAGTAGGGATTGGTCGGAAAAACGCCATGGATACTTCTCAACTGACTGGTCGCACATGTGGTTACCCTGCAATGGTAAACCAAATCAAATAAAATTTGAACGAGAGTTACACCAGAAGTACATAGTAACGGAATTGGAGGGAGAAAATGAGGCAATAACATATAAAAGTAGTATCATAGGCAATTACTCGGTAGATTCTTTCCTCGGCAATTTCAATGCTCATAAATCAGCTTAGAAAATTCAGTTTTGTCCCAAGTCGAAAATTTTTCACAAACTGATAATTCGATGTGTGTTAATTTTGTAGATAAACCTATAAATACATCTTTGGTTTGGAAATTATATTTTGATGGATCTAAGTCTAACGATGGAGCAGGAGCAGGATGCGTTTTGATTAGTCCGGATGGAGATAAGACCATGCTTACATGCAGACTGGAATTCGATTGCACAAACAATAGAGCGGAATATGAAGCCTTGGTGCAAGGCCTATACAAAGCAATGGGGTTGAACGTCAAGTATCTTCAAGTCTTCGAAGACTCTGAGATTGTCTTCAAATAGGTACGTAACACCATACATTGCTTGTCAAGTCATTTGAAACACTATCAATCTTTAGTACAAGATCTGACTGAGCATTTCATAGCAGTCAATATTTCGTCAATCCCAAGACTCCAAAATGCGAGCGCAGACCTTTTAGCTAACATAGCCTCTAGACTCATTCCCTCTGAAGATTTTAGTCCAGATAGATTCTCAATAGAATTAATCTTTAGACCGTCCATCCCTGACAACATTACAAACTGGAGAGTATTCAATGACGATCCTGATATTGTAAATTTCCTCACCTTTGAAGGATCCTACTCCGATCAAATAATTGACGAAGACCATCACGATCGACAAATACAACAAAATAGCACTGATAATGCTATACCTAAATCGGTGGTTAAGTTAGAAGACTTATACGACTTGAAAAGTAAGTTTAAAAGGTATACTAATTCCAAGCTCTACAGTTCGACTCTGAACTACGAATTAGTAAACTTGGGAATCGATGATAAACCACAAAATGTTAATCTAGGTCACGGCCTAGCCCCTAAAGAAAAACTAGCTTATATTCATCTTTTGAGACAATACAAATTTTTTTTTGCCTAGAATTACGATGAGATGAAGACATACGACACTTCTATTATTCAACATACTATCCCTATGATTGACAACGAAAAACCTGTCCAACAGAAACTCAGAAAAATCCACCCCAATCTAGAAAGCCAAATAAAGACTGAGTTGAATAAGTTATTAAAAGCCAGAATAATTTTCCCCATCAGACATTCCAAATGGGTCTCCAACATGGTACCATTTAGAAAGAAAAATAGAGATATTAGAATCTGCATCGATTTTCGAAATCTCAACAAAGCCAGTCAAAAAGACAATTTCCCCTTACCTCCTATGGAACAGATATTACAGGCAGTGGAAGGCTCAGAACTAATGTCTTTCTTGGATGGATTTTCAGGGTACAATCAAGTGTTGGTACATCTCGACGATTAGTTAAAAACCACATTTCGAACTAAATGGGGCACATACGCATATCGGAAAATGCCATTCGGTTTGAACAATGCCGGCACTACATTTCAGAGAGCCATGGACATCGCATTCAAAGGTTTAGTCAATAAATCTGTAGTAATTTATTTGGATGATATAACAGTGTATTCCAAGAGGCGAAGCGACCATCTCAAAAATTTGAAACAAATATTTCAACGATGTTTAAGGTATGGGATTTCACTTAACCCAAAGAAATCTTTTTTCGCATTAAGTGAAGGAAAACTTCTAGGATTCATAGTATCAAAATCTGGTATTCACATTGAGCCTGATAGAATCAAAGAAATTTCTGAAATATCCCTACCTCATAATAAAAAGGCCATGCAATCTTTTCTTGGTCAAATCAATTTTGTGAAAAGATTTGTCCCGGATTTTTCACGAATTGTTTCTCCTTTGCAAACCATGATAAAAACGAATTCAAATTTCAAATGGGGTCAAGATGAGCATGAAGCATTCAGCTTGATCAAACAAGCTATCATTAATGCTCCATCTTTAGCAACCCCAAATTTTTCAGAAACTTTTATCTTATACACATTCGCCTCAGAGAAATCATATGCCGCGATTCTAACTCAAGTGAATCAAGAGAAAGCGGAAGCTCCAATCGCATTTTTTAGCTCGAATCTACAAGGTGCTGAACTTAACTATTCAGACGTGGAGAAATAGGCATATGCCGTTTTCAAAGCGATCAAATGCTTCAGATCTTTCTTACTTAAAACCCATACCAAGGTCATAGTACCGTTTCCAGCCGTAAGAAATCTTCTAATACAGAAAGGCGTGGGTGAAAAAAGAGCAAATTGGATCACTGCTTTACAAGAATACGACCTCGAGATCAAACTAGCAAGCATTGTGAGAGGTCAAGGCTTTTGTAAAATGTTAGCTGGAGCATCACAAATTCCTGAAAATGCATCTGAAGAGGTACAAACGTATGAGGTAAGCCTAAACGATACTGAATCATTATATGTTGACACCATTTATTATCTTAAAGTGGTTATGCTCCAGCACACTTGGATCACACCAAGAAAAGAGCTCTGAGATTAAAAGCTAAACAATATCAGCTCGTAAATGATGTTCTGTTTAAAAAGAATTATGGTTCTGTGCTTCTTAGGTGTCCTGAGAAAACTGAAGCCGAAAAGGTTTTTCAGGAACTCCACGATGGACCCGCAGGCAGACACTATGCTGGAGATGCTACTGCACATAAGATCTTACGTGCAGGATATTATTGGCCCACACTGTTCAAAGACTCACACAGTTACGTAAGGAAATGCCAAGTCTGCCAAACTACTGCAGGGAGACAAAAGAAGCCGTCCATGCCACTACAGCCAGTAAACCTCGAGCAACCGTTCAATCAGTGGGGCTTGGACATAATAGGTGAGATCGTTCCTCATTCTTCTAAACAACATAGGTATATCCTCACGACAACAGATTATTTTACTAAATGGGTAGAAGCAGTTCCTCTCAAGACAGCTAATTCTGAAAACATCATTGAATTCATAGATCAATTCATAATCACTAGGTTTGGATTGCCCACGTCCTTGATGTTTGATAATGCCTCGTACTTTTTTGGGAATGCAATGATTGAGTTTGCACTTAAAAGAGGGTTCAAACTGAAATATTCAGCCAACTACTATCCACAAGGAAATGGATTAGCTGAATCGACAAATAAAAACCTAATCAGGATTATTAAAAGAACAGTTGACCAGAACCAAAAGAATTGGCACAAAACTTTGGTAAACGCTTTATCGGCAGATAGGATAACGAAGAAAGCTTCAATCGACACTTCTCCCTTTAATTTAGTTTATGGGAAAGAACTAGTTCTTGCAACTCACTTAATGATCCCCTCATCTTTAGTTCAATACATCGATGAAGTATCTACTTCTTCCTTACAATTAAGACAAATGGAAATAATTAAATTAGAAGAAAAACGAGAACAAGCTAAGAAAACCCATGCTCATCACCAAGCACTAATAAAATCCTCTTTTAATTCAAGCATAATGACCAGAAAAAATTTTCAGATGGGAGATCTAGTTTTGAAATGGGATAAGGCTCATGAAGAGAAGGGCAAACATAAAAAATTCCAGAAAATGTGGCTTGGTCCTTTTCATATTGTAGAAGTAATAGGCCCATAACTGTTCATGTTGCATGATTTAACAAGTAGAGAGGATTCTTTGCCTGTTAATGGACAAATCCTGAAAATATATTTTCCATAGGAGATTAATCTTCTATTTTTGTAGGATAGCTTTTTGTTTTTCTTCTTTCTTATAAATAAAACCAGTTGTATATGGTTACTACAGGAGTTCAAGAAAAAAAGACACCAAATTCTCTGTTAGATTTTGATTTTTTCGCTTGTACAAATGGTAAAATTTTTCGAAAAATCTGATCTTTATTATTGACCGATAGAGTTAACTTTAGCCTAGATATGATACTAGTTTCAACTTCAAAGAATTTTATGAAAGCAACCTTTGGCAAAAAAATTGTTTTATATCAGCACAATGAAAGGTATCAATAATAAGATAAGTATTCTCCGTAAAATTGTTGTTTTCAAACTCTATTATTGTTGTCCAGAGATCTCTTAAGGAGAAACAATGGTTTCCTCCCTGCTAAAGAAAATCGCAGCATTCAGAGAAACAATCCGAGAAACACTATATCTCAAAGAATAATAGGTCTCATCACGAGCCTTCTTATCATGATCACAGATATTATAACTTGCTGACTTTGCCAATATTGTCCACAAAAATAGGGCAACGACTTAAGATTTTTGCAATCAAAAGACAAGGGGTCTCATCACGAGCGAGCTTGTTCAACAAAAGTGTAAATCAAGTGAATGACTGTGTCATAATTTGGCCACCAAACCAAGACATTGTTCTTTAGGGAATAAAAAAGAAAAAAGTGTCAAAATGGTTTTCCTCTGAAAAAGTTGTAAATAACCTTAAGCAGGATAAAGGATCATTGTTGGGTAACAGGTAACCCTGTCGAGGCTATGGACGCATGCTGGCAGCAGAGGCTCTACCTACGACAAATGAGAATATTCTTAAAAGAAAACACACAGAGATGACCTTATTTTATCTTTTAAAGACCAAGTAATGGCTGGTGTAAATGCAAGGGCTAAGCTTGAGGAAGCGAACAATTGGAATAGAAAAAGGTTGAAACAAAATATCATTGATAGGATAAGGCATAATGTACTCTATCTGTCCATAACAAAATTTAGACGTATGAAAATTTTTTTGTTTCGGAAGTTAGAATTCGATAAAAAAGCAGAGATAACTAGTTCTTCCCAGTGAATCGCCATTGTTGTGGCCACCAACAACCCCCCTCTTTGTTTGATATTAGCAATAACACCAAGCAAATGGGTACCCTTAATAGAAAATCCAAATAAACATTTGATAATATTTTTTTTGTATTTGACTCCTTAAAACTTTATCGCAACAAAAGAATGAAACTTTTTCTTATGAGCACAGTAGACTATAAAGAAGATGATGCAGGAGCATCCAGCTCACCGTAATTGGGCAGAAAGAAATCCAACTAGGTTCAAAAGTTAGTGATCGATTGGACTGTTAGATTCTTACGGAAATAATTTTTCTTTTAGTTTATCTTACAAAGTCAGTAAATTTAGACATCTCTTTTTATTTTCAGGTAGGATTACTGTAGCTCAATTGTTAGTTAGGGATTAGTCTATTTAATTAGGGAAATAAGAGCCAACTGTTCCTACAAGTCTTGGAATGCCAAATGATTACAGTTATTAACAAAAGTAGGAATTTTGTAACCATATTCTATATCAGTTGGATTAACTGTAAACACCAACTAAAAACTGAGAACTATAAAGACAAATCAAATGTAACAAAGAGGGGTTTAGTTCCGTTGAGTAGAGTTGGGTTAATTAAGAAGAAAAAGAAATAGAAACAGTAAGAGCATTCAAACAGAAAGCCATTGTCCATCTATACCATATGTATAAGTGATTGCTTAAGTGAATTTACGTTCTTTGCTATCTGTTAAATAAATGTACAAATAATATTCATTAATTTGTTGTTGCAACTATTCTAACATGAGTCGCAGTCAAATATTAAGCAGGCAGACGAAGTCAGAGTGATTCACAGCTACAATAACCAACAACCATCGATTCATTCTTGCACGCGGTTGAACAAGAGTTCCAGTATATAACATTCAGACAACAAAGGCAGGGGTTTGCATATGAACATCCACAATTTTTCCAGCGTTGGAAGACATAAATAAAACAACCAAAAATCCAGAATCCAAATGCGCAGAGGTAACTAAAACTATACATTCTCTTTTACATTCAGTGTTTTTATTTAAACCATCGAAGGACCGAAATTACAGTAACTATTGGTAGAGCCAAACAACACTACAGAAGGTAAAGTCCATCAATATATAAACAGAGCAGAGTACGACTTATAGTCAAAAAAGCTTGTGAATTCGAAAACCCAGAACCAGGGTTTGATAAAAAAAAACCAACCAGTGGTTCCCAACTCTTATACATTTCATACAGGAGCAATGAAAACACAAATACAGTCGAATAAACGCACACAGTGACCAAGGAACTACACCAGAAGATGGGTCTTTAACAACAACTGAGACTGCAGCCAAATATTGGGGTTTCAGGCCTACCCAGAAAGAGAACGACAGAACAAACTAAGCGCTGGAAGACACGCCGCCCAGGTCACCAACAGAGACCTGCAAAGACACAAATTCATGTGCATTAGGACAGACAGTATGAAGAAAATTCAAGGGAAATGTGAATACATATAGGAAGACAAGAAAACCCAAAGGAATTTACCTAGAAAGCGCAGCCGAATACAATGGTATGACAACCTGAAGAGACCGAGAGACTGTCGACCAAAGGAACAAATTGGGTCAGTTCCAGAACGAGAGGGTAAGCCATATTGAAGCAGGGACGAGAGTGTTTACCTTTTCCAAACAGGAGACGCGTGCCGAAAAGTCCTGTGCTTACAAGCCAATACAGTGTCACACTATGAGAAAGCCGAACAAATGCAAGCAAACAATACCCAAACAGGATTCAAACTAGAGACATCAAGGAACCAAAGGAAACCCAGCAAAATACAGTGACTTCTATCGTTGGTTTCCAAGGAACCCAACCAAGAATCATAATATACATATACAAATAGCAGATATAATAACCATAACTAGAGTCTAGCAATATACTCAGGAACCCGCGCATGCAAGGGAGAGAAGAGTAACAAAACCACTTACCGAAGTCAAGCCATAGAACCAAGACGAGTAGCCTTCACAGCCAAAAACCGTTGCCATTAAACGTGTGAACAGGTTAACCAGAGGAGGATTCGAGTTTTCAGATAACACCAGGAGCCGAACATACCAACAGCACAACACACACAGTATTCTATCACAGAGACCAACAAACCCTCGGCTGTAGCAGAATACCGCAGAGCAAAACCCAACGAAGAACAATCGAGAAAATACTGTGAAGAGTTATGGTTAAGGTGCGTAAGGTGGACGGGAACCATTTCGATGCAGAGTACAGGTATTTACTCCCTCCATTAAATTCTCCATCTACCAACTTCACAAAATCCCGCGGACAAAGATTTTTGTTCGCCATGTAAACCTTCCCAATCACACATAAAAGTGAAAAGTGCATGCCAAGTGGGCTGGGTCCCATCAGAGTGGTATCAGAGCAGATTAAGTTGAAGAGATTTGGAAAAAATGGATGTAGGTAGACGAGGACGGGGTCGAGGTGCTCGTAGAATGGCATATGAAGCATTACGAGAAGAACTCAGAGTTCTTACTGCTCGGTTGGAAGCAGTAGAGGCAGGCAGGAGAAGAGATGCAGAAATGGGTGATGTGAGTGAAGAAGAAGTGGAAGTGGCAGTAGAGGGGCCTGAAGGCGAATCAACAGAAGTGAAATTACTGAAGTCTGTCTTATTGTCAAACAGTAGACCAAAACCAGAACTCCCGACTTACAATGGTAGTTTGTCTATTGATGTTGTGTTAGATTGGATTAGTGAGATGGACAAGTATTTTGAATGCGAGGAAGTTAGTGAAGACCGTAGAGTTAAGTTTGCAGCAACAAAGATGAAAGGACACGCAGCTCTGTGGTGGGACAGTGTCTAGAATGAGAGAAAGATGTTGAACAAAACACCGATTAAAACATGGACAAGGATGGTAGCTAAATTGAAGGGCAAATTTCTGCCAAGGGATTATCAAATTGCGTTACATAGACAGGTACAGAACTTGAGACAGAGGGGACTGACTGTGAAAGAGTATATAGAGGAATTTTATCGAGTGAATTTGCGAGCCAGATACACAGAGGATACGGAAGAAAGTACAGCTAGATATGTTAATGGACTGAGGATGGATATTTTGGATGAAATAAGCATTTTGTCTCCAAATAATACTGAGGAGGCATACCAGAGCACAATTAAAGCAGAGGAGAAAATTAACCGAAGACAGAATGCCCGTAGAGGACGAGGGTCTACCAGAGGAAGAGGCCAGTCCTATGGCAGGGGCCGGACTGCCAGCAATAGCGAGGAGGCCAGTAGTTTGGGGACTTCGGGAACAACAGAAAAAGGAGACAGAACGAGAGGTGGCAGATCATTCCAACGCGACAAAGGAAATGGCCGTGGAAGGGGAACTGGTTATCAATGATATAGATGGCACAAGTGGGGGCACTGCTCATTTGAGTGCCCAGAAACAGATTCAACTGGACAGCGAGGTGCATATGTGGCGCAACCGGAGGAAGCAGTAGCACACCCTCAAGAGGCAAAAAATGCCCCAGAAACGGGAGAATATTTAGTGTTGCATAAGGTGTTACTGAAACCAGTTGATGAGAGTGTTGAACAGACGCAGCGGAAAGCTCTGTTCAGGACAATTTGCAAATCGCAGGGTAAGTGCTGTAAGATGATAATCGACAGTGAAAGTACGGACAATTTGGTGTCCACAGAGATGGTGGAGAAGTTGGGACTGAAGTGTTTAAAACACCCCAATCCGAATCGAGTTTCATGGCTACAAAAGGGGCACCAGTTACTGGTGGACGAACAGAGTGAGGTTGAATTTCAGATAGGACGATATAAGGATAAAATCATTTGCAACATTATGCCGATGGACGTATGTCACATCTTATTGGGCAGACCTTGGCAATATGATAGAAAGGTGACACACGATGGAGTGATGAACTGTTATAAGTTTGAAAAAGATGGGATCAGGCATACCCTTGTGCCTATCAAAGAAGAGAAGGAAACAACTAAAGTAAATGAAACCAAGGAATTGCTAATGAGCGGAAAACAGTTTTTAAAGCAGGTTGAGAACAGTGAAATAAGTTACGCTATAGTCAAGAAGACAAGAACAGTCCTCTTGGATACAGAAATAATAGATTTACCTATAGAAATACAGCAGATGTTGGAAGAATTTACAAATATAGTAGTGTACGACTTGCCAGACAAGTTACCTCCCAAGCGGAGCATCAATCACCATATTGACTTCATACCTAGACCCAGCTTACCAACTAAGGCAACCTATCGAATGAGCCCCAAGGATAATGAAGAAATCAGGAAACAGGTGCAGGAACTATTGGACAAAGGTTTAATCAGAGAAAGTTTGAGCCCATGTGCTGTAACAAAAGTTCTCGCCCCCAAAAAGGGAGGAGAGTGGCGGATGTGGACCGATTCCAGCGCCATCAATAAAATCACCATCCAGTACAGATTTCCGTTACCGCGTATGGATGATATGATGGAATGTTTAAGTGGGGCATCTTACTTCTCTAAAATAGACTTAAAAAGTGGATATCACCAGATTCAGATACGAGAGGGAGACGAGTGGAAGACAACTTTTAAAATGAATGAAGGATTATATGAATGGTTGGTCATGTCGTTCGGGTTGAGTAATTCACCCAGCACATTCATGAGACTCATGAATGAGATGTTAAAGGAGTATATTTGGAAATTTTTAATAGTTTATTTGGACAACATCCTTATTTTTAGCAAGACGAAAGAAGAACACTTCTGGCATGTGCGCAAAGTGTTGGAAAAGCTACAACAAAACAAGTTATTAATAAATTTGAAGAAATGTACGTTTCGGCAAAGAGAGTTAATTTACCTGGGATTTGTGATAGCAGAAAACGAATTTAAGATTTATCCGGAAAAGGTAACAACAATAATAAATTGGCCGTCACCGAAAAATTTGTTTGAGGTACGTAGTTTCCATGGATTGGCAAGTCTCTATAGGAAGTTTATTAAAAATTTCAGCGGAATTTGTGCTCCTATGTTGGAGACCATCAAAAAGGCCAGCCAACCTTTTCGATGGAGAGAAGCAGTAGAAAAAAGTTTTCAACTATTGAAAAAGAAGATAACAGAAAGATCGATTCTCAGGCTAACAGAGTTTCAAAAATTATTTCAGGTACGTTGTGATGCTAGTGGAACAGAAATCGGGGCTGTACTCAGTCAGGAGGACAGACCTGTAGCATTTTTCAGCGAAAAACTGAATGAGAGTAGACAGAAGTACTCCTCATATGACAAAGAATTTTACGCAGTGGTACAGGCTCTAAGACACTGGAGGCATTATTTGTTAGGGAACGAGTTCGTGCTGTTTTCAGACAATTCTACATTGCAATATGTAATGCACCAACACAAACTCAATCATAAACATGCCAAATGGGTGGAGTACTTATAGAGTTTTAATTTTTTGCTGAAACACATCAGCGGAAAAGGAAATAAGGTGGCCGACACATTAAGTAGAAAAGCCCTACTTTTGCAGGAAAGCACTGTACATGTTTTGGGTTTTGAACATTTACGAGATCTTTACAAAACAGACACAGATTTCAGAGAAGCCTATGAGGCGTGCCAGAACCCTTTGATAAGGAGTAATAGTCCTTAGTTAGATTACAATATACAGGAAAAATTTCTCTTTAAGGGAGGACAATTGTGTATCCCCAGCTGTTCCATGAGGGAGAATATTATTCGTGAAAAAAACAGCGGGGGTTTGGCTGGACACTTCGGTATAGATAAGACCTTGGAGAAACTTAGACATTTTTATTTTTGGCCAAGAATGCGATGAGACGTACAAAGTTTTGTGACTAAGTGTAAGGTGTGTCAATTAGCGAAGGGGCATAGCCAGAACACAGGATTATATACGCCATTACCTGTTCTAGGCAGACCTTCGGATTCGGTGAGTTTAGATTTTGTTTTGGGACAACCAAAAATGCAGAAAGGTTATGAATCAGTGATGGTAGTGGTGGATCGTTTCTAAAAAATGGCACATTTCCTACCTTGTCGGAAAACTAGTGACGCCACTCACATGGCCCACTTGTTTTTTAATGAAATTGTCAGACTACACGGGTTAACAATAGCCATCCTATCAGACAGAGACATGAAGTTCACAGGACATTTTTGGCGTACCTTATGGAAAAAATTAACACCCAATTAAGCTACAGTTCTGCTTATCACCCGCAAACCGACGAGCAGATAGAGGTTGTGAAAAGAAGTTTGGGAAATCTTTTACGCAGCTTAGTCGGGGAGAATTCTCGGATGTGGGACCGAGTGCTAGCGCAAGCAGAGTTTGCTTACAACGATTCGCCAAATCGTAGCACGGGTTTCAGTCCCTTTCAGATCCTATATGGAATGCACCCTTGTGGAGTGCATGAACTTCGGGATCTTGGTTTACAGGAACGACGGAGTGCAGATGGAGAAGATTTTGCTAATGCAATGAGGGATTTACATGAACAGGTGAAAGAAAAATTACAGGACAGCAACTCAAAATATAAGGAACATGTAGATCTAAGAAGAAGAGAAGTTCATTTTGAGGTAGGGGACGAAGTTCTGGTACACCTGCATAAGGAACGTTTCCCTAAGGGTATGTACAATAAACTGAAGTACAAGAAGATAGGGCCTTGTAAGATCTTGTGAAATTTTTTAGCAAATGCCTACGAAATACAACTACCACCTGGAGTAGGCATATCACCTATCTTCAATGTGGCAGATCTGTTTTCGTATACAGGTGATCTGTTGGAGGAAAAGAAGGATGAACTCGGACAATCCACGCGGAACACCCAGGAAGACAAAGAAACTTGGGAAAGACAAATGCCTTATGTCCAACCTCCTGAGATCGAAGGCATCCTCGAAACTCAGGTAGTTAGACGTACTCGGCGGAAAAATTATTTTCAGTACCTGGTCAAGTGGAAGAACCGTCCGATTGAGGATAGCTCATGGCTTGACGCTAGGCAGATTGAATGAACAAGAACATCGGTAGAGGAGCTCATGAACCGGAGTCATGATCTCTTTTCACCCCGGGAGCCTGATGCAGGAGCATCGAGCTCACGATAATTGGGCAGAAAGAATTCCAACCAGGTTCAAAGGTTAGTGATCGATTGGACTGTTAAATTCTTACGAAAATAATTTTTCTTTTAGTTTATTTTACAACTTTAGTAAATTTAGACATCTCTTTTTATTTTTAGTTAGGATTACTGTAGCTCAATTGTTAGTTAGGGATTAGTCCATTTAATTAGGGAAATAAGATCCAACTGTTCCTACAAGTCTTGGAATGCAAAATGATTACAGTTATTAACAAAAGTAGGAATTTTGTAACCATATTCTGTATCAGTTGGATTAACTATAAACACCAACTGAAAACAGAGAACTATAAAGACAAATCAAATGTAACGGAGAGGGGTTCAGTTCAGTTGAGTAGAGTTGGGTTAGTTAAGAAGAAAAAGAAATAGAAACAATCAGAGCATTCAAACAGAAAGCCATTGTCCATCTATACCATCTGTATAAGTGATTGCTTAAGTGAATTTACGTTCTTTACTATCTGTTAAATTACTGTACAAATAATATTCATTAATTTGTTGTTGCAACTATTCAAACATGAGTTGCAGTCAAATATTAAGCAAGAAAACGAAGTCACAGTGATTCACAGTTACAATAACCAACAGCCATCGATTCATTCTCGCACGCGGTTGAACAAGATTTCCAGTATAGAACATTCAGGCAACGAACGCAGGGGTTTGCATATGAACATCCACAATTTTTGTAGCGTTCGAAGACATAAAAAAAAACAACCAACAATCCAGAATCTAAATGCACAGAGGTAACTAAAACTATACATTCTCTTTTATATTCAGTGTTTTCATTTGAACCATCGAAGGACCGAAATTACGGTAACTATTGGTAGAGCCAAACAACACTATGGAAGGCAAATTCCATCAATATATAAACAGAGCAGAGTACGACTTATAGTCGGAAAAGATTGTGAATTCGAAAACCCAGAATGAGGGTTTGATCAAAAACAACCAAGCAGTGGTTCCCAACTCTTATACACTTCATACAGGAGCAACGAAAACACAAATACAGTCGAATAAATGCACACAGTGACCAAGGAACTACACCAGAAGATGGGTCTTTAACAACAACTCAGGTTGTAGCCAAATATCGGGGTTTGAGGCCTACCCAGAAAGAGAACGACAGAACAAGATAAGTGCTGGAAGATACGTCGCCCAGGTCACCAACAGAGACCTGCAAAGACACAAATTCATGTGCATTAGGATGGACAGTATGAAGAAAATTCAAGGGAAATGTGAATACTTGTAGGAAGATAAAAAACCCCAAAGGAATTTACCTGGAAAGCGCAGTCGAATACAATGGTATGACAACCTGAAGAGACCGAGAGACTATCGACCAAAGGAACGAATTGGGTTAGTTCCAGAACGTCAGGGTAAGCTATATTGAAGCAGGGACGAGAGTGTTTACCTTTTCCAAACATGAGACGCGTGCCGAAAAGTTTTGTGCTTACAAGCCAATACAGTACCGCACTGTGAGAAAGCCGAACAACCGTAAGCAAACAATACCCAAACAGTATTGGAACCAGAGACATCAAGGAACCAAAGGAAACCTAGCAAAGGAAACCCAACCAAGAATCACAATATACATATACATATAGCAGATATAATAACCATAACCAGAGTCTAGCAATATACTCAGGAACCCGCGCATGCAAGGGAGAGAAGAGTAACAAAACTACTTACCGAAGTCAAGCCACGGAACCAGGCCGAGTAGCCTTCATAGCCAAAAACCATTGCCATTAAACGTGTGAACAGGTTAACGAGAGGAGGATTCAAGTTTTTAGATAACACCGGGAGCCGCATATACCAATAGCACAACGCACACAATATTCTATCATAGAGACCAACAAACCCTCTGCTGTAGCAGAATACTGCAGAGAAAAACCCAACGAAGAACAATCGAGAAAATACCGTGAATATTTAGGGTTAAGGTGCGTAACGTGGATGGGAACCATTTCGAGGCAGAGTACAGGTATTTACTCCCTCCATTAAATTCTCCATCTACCAACTTCACGAAATCCCGCAGACAAAGATTTTTGTTCACCACGTAAACCTTCCCAATCACACATAAAAGTGCAAAGTGCGTGCCAAGTGGGCTGGGTCCCATCAGAAGCGACGCGAAATTCATCACATCGCATTCATTATGAAGCGCTCTTAAATGAACAAGCTTAAGAAATCTCTGACGGCCGATATGTGACGTCGCATATCGCAACATCGCACAAGTAGCATACGATGACTAAATGAATCTACGATCTGCAATTTGCGATGAATGCGATCTATGATAAAAGCGATTTGTGAAAATTCACGATCACAATTTCTGCGATAACACATCTTAACGATGCGACCCGCGATGCTACGATGTGAGTCGCAGAAACCACCCATAGAAAATTTTCCTCGGCGCAGTATTCAATGGAAAACTGTCCGTTAACGAAAATTGGGAGCGCGCCTTAAAAGAAATTAGTGATTGTACACCAAAAGTATTCATGAAGGAGAGTCTCATGTTTCTCGAAGAGTCGGTTCGCTACAGATGTCGTGATTATGCATTCATAAGAACTTAAAGCTTTCATGTTAATCTTTATTACCATTACTCATTTCCCTTTCATAAACTGTAAGACAGGAAATAACATGAAGCAATGTGCACGAAACATCTAAGGAAAAGGGGAAAGCATCAATGCTCGGAGAACAGAGAAGAAACCCCTTCAGAAACGGATATCGCATGCGACATGATCATAGACTCCAGAGTATCACTCAACAGATGCTAATGTCAACTGGCCACCTAAAGCTCATAGTCAAAGACACATAAAAGAAGTATGTTTACAATGAAAAACCCTGAAGCGTACACACTAGAAAATCCTGGAATGAAGAACGGAGGCAGTTTTCGATGCAGAAAATTATTCAGAGAGTTAAGTTTCTAACTTCTTCAATCATCCGCAAGGCCGGAAACCGAAATAGCAAAAGCAGAATCCTTTTAAGGGAAACTTGGGTTATTACTAAGAATACACACAGTGAATACACCTAGCCCAAGGAAGACTCTCGAAAATATCTTCTAGTTTACCAGAAAGAGATGTCAGCGCTTGTTATTTCCATTTCCATAGCTCAAACGAAAGCGGAAGGCGACTAGCCGACTCTTCCCAGGCGAATGTTGCGTGCTTGCAGCACTAAGGAGCAAGTACAGAAATAGTTTAGAATTAGATTCAATTTTTAGAAATAGTTTTGCTTTATCGGAATGGCGGTCATTTAAAAAACCGTATCCTAAATTTATGTAATTAATTTAATTAGTTAGCAGTATTTAAACCCTTCTCATGCATTTAGAGAAGGGTCCAAAGATTTTTCAAAAACTTGTCCTCAGAACATGCACTTTTGCACCCTCAGAGGAGGTTTTGATGAATGGATGGATCGAGATTTATTTTTATTTTCATTTGATGTCTGCTACCGATGTTGCACTTTTGTACTCTTAGTAGATGTTAGAACAAGTAGAGATAGATCGTTTTTGCTTGAATTTTTTGAGTAGGATCAGTCATAAATGGTACTTTTATCTCTTGGCCATTTCTGCTTATATTCTTTAAATGATTTACAGTTTTCAGTTGTTTATATGTTATTGCATGAATGTATGGGTTACCATTTGGCACTTTTGTACGGTGGAGTCATTTATTTATGTCTGACATATGAATAGCTTATTATGCGATATGATGTTCACAACTGTTTTGCCTAACTTCTTATGCAGAGTGGTTTATCTTAAATGATTTCTATTCTTATGATAGCTGAATGATCTTTATTACCAGTTATCGTTTGAAAACTTTTTAGATCGCATAATAGAAGATATACATCCCGGGTTAGCGTAGATTAGATGTGTCTTTTCTTATTAGATTACAATAGCACGGAGTTAGTTTAAGAATCTGAATTAAATTAGCTTTAAAGTACTCTTAGATCAACATTATTCAACTCTACACACACACCCTTAGATTGGGAAATTGGTCCCATTATCCCCAGTCGGACCCGTTATACCAAACAGATAAGGAGCTGCCAACCAAGGTCTGGACTGGGTGGGTATCCCCCTTGTTATCGACCCAATTTTCGAAGCTTCAACACCTTCGTAAAAAAATAGTCAATTAAAAACTCATAAATTATATGAATAAAAAGTCATCAATCTCTTGCAATTACAAGACTCTATAAAATCAAAATAACAATATATTTAAAAATTATATAATAATGGAAATCCATCCCTGCCTTTATATATATATATATATATTATTATATATATCTACTATATATATATATATAATTATATATATATATATATAATATATATTATACTATATCATTAAAACAATATTCTTTATTATAAAAATGCCTCACTCACTACACTTTATGAGGCTTGAGGAATCTTCCCTAAATAGTTGGGGAATAAAGATCAACAATAATAGTAAAAGTACTATTAAATCTGAAAGTACTATTAAATTTAGATTTAAGGAGAGATCATGGTGCAATAAAGAATGAGAAGATAAAATAAAATTAAGGTACTATAAAGAGTTGATCAATCCTAATATAGAAGATCAAAAGTGTCTCTCTTTTAAGCAGAATAAAGGAGAAAACTAATATTGTTTGAATAAGGACAAACTCCCATGAGCTCCATAGTCAAATAGGCCATTAGAATATTTGTACACATCATAGGTCAAAAAAAAAATTCTCATATTGATTACACTAAGAGGGTTAAAATGAAAATAATTTTCTAGTAAAATACCCTATATAACCCTATGTTAAATCAAAATTTCAAAATTGCAATACCAACATTACTAACTTTCTAACCCATCAAAACTAAGCATTTATTCTAAGCAAACCAAGTAATTCCTTACCTTTCTTATGGTCTAAGAAATAAGATTAGGTTATAATTATAAACACTATCCTTTTTCTTATATTAATCATTATATTAAAAATTAAATATATTAATTCATAATGATTATTATTTAAAGTAATTTTCTCATTATATTTATATAATTCTTTATCATTCATAACATAAAATATATATATATTAATTTCAATTAATGATTCAGTATAAAGGTAATTTTATCTCTCATTATTTAAATTATATATATTTATATATTATTATATATATATATATATAACTAAATTATCAATGTGAAATGTTGGGGAGAGAGTCATAGATCCAAGAGGCTATTCTACAACCCACTGTAAAGGTCGATGTCTATCTCTTCTAAAATAAAAAAATTCTCCTTAAATAGAACTCGGCTTCATTCTGTAGTAGGCCATGTCCATCCCTCTTAAAATAAAAACTAAAATATTCTCTAAATAGAAAAAAATGTCTACTATAATAAAAAAGAAAAAAAAATATGGTATGCATATTTAATTTGTTGTACATATGAATATAATTTCATGTAAAGTAATTAGAAGTATAAAATTATGTGAATAAAATTTTGAAGACATGATATTAGCTTCATATATATCTATTATATAGAAAATATTGTCAAAATAAATATTTTAATGTTATATAGATTAAATATTATCAATATAATAATTTAATATAATTAATGTTGATGTTATTTTTAAAATAACAGTAATAAAAAAGGAATAGTTTAATGTGGGCTCAATCAGTGGACTCAATGCACCATGTTATGTAAATCTATATAACATTTAAAAATACAATTTTAAACAATAAAAAAATTACACATTGTTTTTTTTACTCTAAAATAAATTTGTACCTAAAGAAAATTGATCACTTTTAGCTTATATTAAATTCATAATTAAAACGAGTATATGTGAATCAATATTAACAATAAACATCATTAAGATGATTTATTAAATCAGCTTTAATTATATAAAATAAAATAATTTAGTTGATGAATTTTAATAATATATAAACAAAAATAGTTAAATACATCAATTTTAATGATAATACAATTTAAGAAAAGCAATTTGGAGCCAGTTAAGTAATTAATCTTTGAGGATACAATATGAAGTGTATTTTGTTACGTACTAAATTTAAATAACCTAAAATAAAATGAAATTACAGCCTCACTTTAAAATATAATAATAATCTATTTTAATTAAAATATATTATAATAATCTTTTATAAAAATATAATATAAGCTATATATAAAATGAATTTTTTTGATAAATAAAACACCACTTAAAAATGTATAACAAATGTAAGACATATATTATATTAATTTACTTTTTTATAAATTATAATAATATAAATTAACTTTAATTTATTATTCTAAAAAGTCTCTTTATATATATTATATAATTAATTACTAATTGAGAGCGATATTATATTGCGGAAAAGAATTTGATATTTGTTAAAATAAATTAACAATTAGATTTAATTTAATAAATTATTTTATTTTATTATTTATTATAAATACTTCCTATCAATAAAAAGAAATCAATAAATAATAATATAAATAATTAAAAACTAAATAAACTAATAATCAATCCTTTAATTATAATTATACTAATTAAATATATGAATCTCCTGTAATTATCCTACTATACAAAATAATAAAATATCATCAATCTCCTATAATTATAGGATAAAAATTAATAATATATTTGATTATGATTTATATAATATTAGACACCCAGATAACAAAACACTTGCTAAAGGAATAATCAATTAGGAAACACGGCAATTATATTAATAAAGTACAATAAATCTCTTGTAAATACATTACTCTACAAAATAAAAATAACGATATATTTAATGTATATATATTAGGTTAAGTATCGATCTATAAATATTCCAAAACAATATCATTATTATAAAAACTACTTCCCTCATATTAGATAATACTTCACAATAATAATAGAATATGCGACCTCATGAGAACTCATGATAAGCAGAAATTATAACAATTTTTCGCAATTATATTAATAAAGAACAATAAATCTCTTGTAATTACATTACTCTACAAAATAAAATAACGATATATATTTAATGTATATATATTAGGTTAGGAATTGATCTATAAATATTGCAAAACAATATCATTATTATAAAAACTACTTCCCTCATATTAGATAATACTTCACAATAATAATTGAATATGCGACCTCATGAGAACTCATGATAAGCAGGAATAAACCAAATTTTCATTTTTTATTTGAGGATTATTTTATTTTATTTTGTTTTCGGAGGTTTTGAATTTGTAATTTCCTGATGATGATGGTTAACGTCCGCTGAGACCAAATAATGATCTATCGGACCTAAAGACAAATTATTTATTTTGATTTAAGATTTTATTCCTATGCTCAAAAAGCTTGGAGAGAAGCCTCCCGAGCTCACTATAATTTTGGCATTGTAAAAGGCTAGGAAGGTCAGTATTGTAACAAAGGTTGTGGAATTGAGATCTAATGTGGTTGTATGCAGGGCACTCTAAGAGGAAGTGGTTTTCATCCTCGATGCTCCTATTCTCACAAATATGGCAGATCCTTTCCATCCATGGCATTTTAGGAACTGCCCAACGGCCAGTTTCACTATGGAGCTCATGAGAATTCGTTCTAATCTTTGCTATATTAATTTTCTTCTTTGAGCTAGTTAAAATAGAGAGATACTTTTGATCTTCAAGGGTGGGGTTGATGACCTTCTTATAATAACTTAATTTTTTTTAGACGCTAAATCTTTCTCACACCACAATTTTTCTTTGAACTTAGAAGTAACAATATCTTTAATGTTATTTATGTTTTGCAAAGCATCGTTCTCATTAATCTCCCAATAGTTTAACCAGGCCCTTGTGTCCTTATGCCATCCTTGGTTAAGCCTTAGGTGATTTTGGCGGGAATTTAAAGCTAGCTTAGGAAGTCTATGATTGTCTATGTTATTGAGCTTGTGCTTATACATCAGAAACCTGAGCATAGCTAGGCTCTCAATAGAAGAAAGACCTGCTTCTATAAGGAGAATAGGATATGGCGTATTACTTTTAATTTTCAGATTATAAGTTATAAAACACTTCTGGATTTGCTCAATCTTCCGCCATGATTCTCTGGAGATGCTGCAGCCCCAAACTGTGCATCAGCGCTCGCTTTGTCTCTTGCATGCCCAGATTTGGTTTTACAACGTTTTGTCTCTTGCATGCCCAGATTTGGTTTTACAATTGTGTCTGACTTTTTAGGATTATCTTATTATTAAAAATAATGTTTTTAAAGTAAATTTATGAAGTGTAAATTAGTAAATTTGAATAGAGTTTAATTTTTATCAAAATTTTAATTTGAAGTTTATGAGAATGAATGAAAGATATAAATTATTTTTTCAAGAAATTAAATTGCTTCAAAACATGTACATGCTGAAGCTTACTCTACACAATACTATAATAACATTCAGAAGTGGGCAGATAATTCTTCTTCCCATATAACATCAGTAATAGGTAGAAAATTCATCCTCCCATAAAAATGTTGGCCTACACAAAATTCCTAACTTTACATAGTCATTAGTGGGTCTTCCTCCCATAAAAGAGCTTGACCCACCCTAGCCTCATCATAGTTAAAAAAAAACGTTTTTAAGAAACAAATTGTGGTTGACAGTGGGTTCCTATCTATTGCACCAACCAACCAATGATTGATATAGAAATATTACAAAATAATATAATTATTATAAAAACTAAGTCATTCATATTAGAAAATACTTCACAATAATAATAGAATATTCGACTTCACTTATGAGAAGTCATGATAAGCAGGAATAAAAACAAATACTTTTCAATTTTCTCTAGGAATATTAATTTTTTTTGAGGTTTTGGATTTGTAACTTCGTATATGTGCACCAACCCATTGTAATGCCCAGATTTGGTTTTACAATTGTGTCTGACTTTTTACATCTTATTATTAAAGATAATGTGTTTAAAGTAAATCTATGAAGTGTAAATTAGTAAATTTAAATGGAATTTAAAAATTTTAATTCAAAGTTTATGAGATTGAATGAAAGATATAAACCATTTTTTTCGAGGAACTAAACTGCTGGAAAGGATGTACATGCGGAAGCTTACTCTACAAATACTATAATAGCATTCAGTAGTGGGTAGATAATTGTTGTTCCCAGATAACATCAGTAGTGGATACATAATTCTTCCTCCAATATAAAAGTTGGCCCACGCAAAACTCCCAACTTACACATTCGTTAGTGGGTCTTCATCCCATAAACGAACTGACCCACCCTAGCTCATCATAGCCTCCTCATAGTTTAAGAAAGAAAACGTTTTTAAGAAACAAATTCCCTAAACAGTGGGTTCCTATCTATTGCACCAACCATTTCTTCCTACCATTTTCATTTTGGATATATAACTTGAGTCTTAGATCAGGCTCGGTCTCGGCGTGGAAATACAATAAGGTTTGGCTGTAGGATTCGCTGTTTTGTCGCCTGCATGGTTCAAAAACATAGTCAACGCTTGTCGATATTGATCATAGCTTCTCAGCCAGCACGGCATCCAGGTCAAGTTGAACAACTCAATCCACAATGAGGACAGAAGACCCAGTTTTGGCCATTGAATCCATAATTAGGACAGACGACCCAGTTTTGGCCATTTGTTTCTCTGCCCGTCCAACGTCAAATGAGTTCGGAGCTCTGCTTATAAATAGCAGCGAGAGAGACTGTGGAAACCTAAAAATAATTGGTTTTTTTTTTTTTCCTTCTTATTTGTTTGTTGAATTTTTATTAGCCTCTCTCACTGTTTTAACTTTCTATGACCACAATTTCCTATCACTCAAGCGGCAGGGAGGATGGGGACGAAGAGGTAAATAAAAATGTGCAGTTTGAGCTTCAAGACCGTGAAATATACGAGTGAGGAGGGCGTGAAGGAACTGCTTAACATGTTTATTTTTCCCGAGAACAAGCGTCCAGATGCCAATTCAATAGTATGCTCTTCACAACAATATGATCTGCCTGTTGTCAGTCTTGGAAGGCCCTCACCGTCTCCGAGTTGTCTCCTAAATTGGCACTAGATTTTTTCAGGTATAACTATTTTTAGAATAACATAAAGCATTTTGGACTTAGTAGATGAAGTGTTGATTGTTCAAAATTATTTGCAAAGTGATTAACCATGGTGTGGGGGAATCATTAATAAGAGAAATGATGAGAGTTGCATGTGAGTTTTTTGAAATGCAAATGGAAGGAAGAAACAAGTTTTTTTGAAGACATGTTGAAATGAGAGAGATAAGATGATGAAGGAACATTCAGGCCTAGTCAGAAATGTCATAGCATGATCACATGTTATGACTGACAAGGGGATGGAAGACAAAAGTTTAGTTAATTTTCTCTATTTAAATGTGTGAGAGTGTTTATTTATTGTCAAATATGAGAAAAATGGTATATGTGGCTGATCGATCCTCCTTGTGTGGAGATTAGGCCAAACAGTTAGATTTATTTGGCTTGAATAAAATATGAGGAATTTTAAAAACTTGATTTAGCATTGGTTTAGAAAAGAGTGGATTCGAGGAGACCTTTTAGGAGAGAGTGAGAGATTTCTAGTTTTGAACCAGAATTGGTTCATGAACCCATTCTTGTATAAAATGTGATCTTTTTGCATAAATCAGAGGTTGGATAGGTTAGTGTGAAGGAGGATAGATTGATTATATAGGTTTGAATAGAGTAAAAGGGAGCAAGGATTTCTAGATTGAACAAGGTCTCTTATTGTTGTAACCGGGGCAGAGGGCCAAGACTCTGTAAACTCACTGTGTTGAATAAAATGATTTAGTGCGTGAATGTGTCATTTGATTGAAATCCTTCACTTACCTTTGCATGTTTGCTTGAAGAATGGATCACACAATTCTTCTATGTTTTTATGCCTTAAATTATGAATTGCAGTGTTAACCCATAATCACGTTCTTATCGTTATAATAGTAGCGGAGCGCTTCAAAGGAGACAGAGGAAACTTGTGAAAAGTGTAAGTCTAACAATATTGAAGAAACAATGGGACAACCCAATTATGCTAAGAAACAGTGAAAAACCCAGTCTGAATGAAAATATGGACTTGAAACGTTATGGGGAATGACTTATATCCATATCGGATCCGTAAATAAAGTTGGGTCGAAGCTTTTAAACGAAGGACTTGAGTGCAATGGTTCAACGATTGCGATGGGGCGATTAATCGTCGACCGTCAGATTGTCAACCTGATCGATGGTCACGATTGAATCAACCATCACATATCAGAGGGTTCGGAGATAGGAGGTATCGGGTGATCAAAGTTCGCAACACTGTTAGAAGTATTGAAGGACCCGGACCCGTTGATATTCATAATCGTGGGTATAATGGATTTGAGTTCCGGCTTATGCATTCCCGTGGGAATTTTCGTTGTAAATCTCTTTTCGGGGTTTTAAGGTAAAAGGCCAATAGTCGCACATCAGAAGAAAAGGGGTGATGAGGCATATATGACCCATGAAGAGCCAATGGCGATTGTGATGAGGTCTCGGGAATGGTGATAAGGTTGTACAATAGGCAAAAAGGTATGTTTGAAGTTAATTCCTTTGTTAATGGGTTTTATAAGGAAAGGTGTCGATAAAAGGTTTTATGTGTAAATATATACATTAACCAATGTTTAAAGGCGGATGGTTGTATATATGTGAATTATGTGTATATGAAGGCCACGAAGGTTTGAACAGTCCTGATAGAGGGTTTAAAGCGGGGTGATTGTATTCCAATTAAAAGAAACTATTTATAAAGGGCATGAACCATAGTATGGTGAAGATTTGATTCCTTTGAGAGTCAAATACCTAGGACAGTGGTATTATGCATACTTATGCATACGGTGGGTATGTACGGGGTAACCTTGCACCATTTTTGTTATGAGAGCTAGCTCAATGCTCTGTAAAGCATGGTTTGGAAATTGAGTTGTAATCTCAGCATGTGTAGGGTTGCACCAAAGTGAATTTGATGCCGATGAGGATCAGACTACAAAGAGAACTGAGATCAGAATGGGTAAGTAGTGAACTTCTGAAGAAGGTCTGGTTAGAATGTTTAATGTGATAATTTTGCAGACATGTATTTGAATGCTTAAAGAATAACAGGGGATTGAAATGTTAAAGTAGGAAGTGTTTTCCTTTTAGGAAAAGTTGATTGCATGATTGATTTGATTGAGGAAAAAAGTTTAGAAGTTAAAGTTGAATAGAATAGTGGGTTGTTGTAGCATTGAATTCATTTAATTGGTTTGAAGAATCTTGTGAAAACTGAGAATGATTGAAGATTGCTTAGAGTATTGTTGAAGGCAATGATATTGATGATTCACAAAAAAGAGATCGGTTTTAATAGGACTGAAGGAAGAATCACTACAAGGAATGGATTTTGGGACTTGTAAAAGCAAAATAGGATTTGCTTACAAACAGGTTATCAGAAGGAATTCATAGTATCTGTCATAAATTGGTAAATATAATGGGAACTCAGATCTAATCTTAATTGGTCTTGAAAGCTGAAGAGTCCATTATGAAAATACAATGGGAAATAGTTGTATGGAGTCCTATTGAATGGAAAGTCTAATGAAATAGTGAACAGGTGAGTCCTTTGATTGATGGAATGGGAATTAGTTTTAAGACATCTTTGAAGTAAATATTGCAGATTTGAAAGGTACTCTGATGTATCTTGAGAAAAGTTTGCAGGTCAGTGGAAGCAGTGGAATTTTTGAAAGGTGGAATGAGTGGTACCAACATCATAGAATATGAGCTATGTAAAGAAGATAAGGCAAGAAAAATTCTTATATGAGTAAAGGTGGCAGTACCCGATAGTAAACGAATTTACTGAATGAAGAAGGAAGTGAGCAATTGAATATGTAGAGCCTAAAGCAAGGAGTATTCAAGAGGAGATGAGAACAACTTCGAACTGAGGTTTGGTAGAATTTGTTGAGGCACCTCCACAATTGTGATTGTGGATAGGAGATAACAATTCCAGCAAGAGAAGTGTTAGGTAGAATTGTTAGTCAGTGAAAGGTTCGAGGAAAAAACCAATAGGTGCCAAAAGGCTAAACTCAGGAAAGTTTGGTGAGGCGTGAGGGAGACTTGTTACAGGTGAAATGGAAAAGGTTAGTTGCATCTCACTAGTGAACAAGGAAAATTCACGAGAGGTAGGGAAGGAATTGACTATTGATAATCATGACACGGGTACAGAGGAAAGTCACGGAGAAAGGCAAAGGAGTCTAGAAGAATTTGGACGCAAAGGAATGAGTAAAGAAGAAAGGGACATAGAGTTGGCTGAGATGAATGTAGAACTCAATCATTTGGAGAAGCTAGTATTGAAAGGGATTAGAGAAAAATGAAAACAAGGATTTTGTGTGGGAAGAAGAGTTAAATGGCCTATTAGAGAATTGTTTGCTGAGAAATTAATACTTCAAACAGTTGAGAATGAAGGAGAAGAATACATCTATGAACCAGAGAAAGGATCTCTCCTTGGGGAAGAAGACAGTGATGACAGTAGAGAAGAACTGATCTATGCAGATTAGAATGAAAGGAATGTGCTGGTAGCATCCTCATAGATAAGAGGATCTCATATTTTTGGGATTAATTATTTCAGTGAATGTAAAATTCCAGGTATGCAGCCTAATGAATTTGAACCTATGTATGAAAAGGTAAAAGGAGCAAAGGCAAGACAAACAAGAAAGGAGATGCATAAGGACTTTCAAGACTTAAATTGGTTGAGGAAATTAAAAGGTATGGCTGAATGGTTGTGCCTTCTTTTAGTGGAAACATATTGGATCATATTTGAAGGAATTTTAGTATGGATAGAAGACCAATGGGAAATGAAAACAGGAAAGGAAGCAAATGCCTTGCAAATTTGTGAAGTGAAGAGAAGGAAAGCTGGCATATAGAACTTAGCTTAAGAAGGTAAGCCAAGGAAATATTTGAATGATCAAAGTCTTATCAGAGAAGAGGAGGAGGCATTATTGTCTTATTTGGACAAACTGAGTGTTGGAAGAAGTTGTGTGGAACAAGAAGGTATTCTACAAACTTATGATGAAGTTGCCAAGCATAGTTAAGAAGATGTAGACCCATAACGTTTCTTTGATGAGGAACAAATAAGAGATGTTGAGGAAGAATTTCTCAAAATTTTAGTGAACTATCAGAATAGTTCAGGGAAGCATGAAGAGATGATCACTGAGGCTTCAAATGAAGAGCCTTGCATTTTTGAAACTAACATTTTGTGTATGTTTTTAGGTTTGACAAGTCATGAAGAACAATTGGACAATGTGCTTATGCATGTTGATGAAGAAGTGAGATTACTGGAAGAGATGGCTGAAACAAAAATATATTTTGAGCATGTATTTAATAATCTCGAGAATGATGGCATTGAGAGGGAATTTGTCATGACTAAAGGAGCTAAATATAAACAAACGAAAGTTTGTGATGATAACCAGAATGAAGTATTTTCAGTAGAAAACCAAAATGAAAGTATTATGGGAAATATGAAGGAATATAATATGATGTTGACAGATACAAAAGTTCAGGAATTTTGTGACTTTTAAGTAGATCATTTTTATGAATCTGTAAACCATGAAGAATCTTTAGAAGACAAGAATTTTGTTTCTGTTATAGGAAAAGATAAAACAAAATCATTTTGTTGCAAGTGTTTAATTATAGAGGATGAAAAGATACTTCATAATGATATGTGTTTGGTCAATTTAGTGTGTCCTAAATTGCTGCATTTAATTGTCAATCCGGGATTCGTAAGATGACGATGTGTGGTGCACTATATGTGCAAGATAACCTTTCTCTTACTTTTGTCGTTTTTTTTTGGTTTTTTATTTGTTTTCGGGGTTTTTATCTTGGTTGGCTTCCTAATCTGAGAAGAAAATTCTAAAAGATAAGTATGGATATAAATTTTCAAGGCAATGATGTCCTTTATATTGATTTCCCACTTCAGACTTAAAATATGCAATGACAAAATTAATTCCTAACAGAAAAGGAAAATATGCCACTATTCTAGTCAAACAAACAGTGAGCTATTGATCATGAAACCCAGTATCCTTGTTGCTGCCTGAATATAAAAGAAACTGTGCTCAAAGAAATCCAAGAATTGCAAGCAAAGTAAATCTAAAATCAAATTACATCAACTCATATTCTGACCCCTCACCATTAGTCTCGCTATGGCTTTTGGAGGTAACTGACAATGACATGAGTAATCTAATATCCAATCTAACTAATAAAGAAAATGTACAGAACTAAAATAAATAAAACAGTGATGGAATTAAAAAGTAAGAAAAAATAAATTAGGAGAAGGACAAGACTGATTCCATGTCATTAGTCATTGTGAATCTATGTGCAAATGCCCGGGCTGCCTATTATAATCTGGAACAAAGACACTGATCAGTTAACAATAGTATAAAGCAAGAAAAATTATGGACAGAAGTAAAACATGAATACCATAAGCAATGCAATATATACACTTGAATGATTATGGCATAAGGAACGTAAGGAAATAAAGCATGAAAATATACAACAATGAACAAAACCTCGGCTTGTACAGGGGCCCTCTGCACAGTCCTCGGGCAACAACTATCAACCACGAATTGGGCTTATAAACAGAGTTTTTTTCATGTATTCAAAATGCAGCCATAACACAGAAATAAAGTCATGGCACAGTGGGCTCGTTAACAGTCAAAATTACATTACAAAAGCTAACTAGTATGTGTATGAGAATGCATCATTTATAGCAGAGGATGACACAACTACTTTCCTACAATCTGCGCTGATAGAAGACACGTGAACAGCCATGTCCAGGAATCTAGCATTATGGCTGCCGTGAAGATTAAATCTATGGAGGGTGGTTGTTGGATTCGGCTTATGGAGAAATCCACAGGTGTTGATATGTCTCCTGAGATTGAGGAACGGCCGCGCAAGCCTTCACGTGGTGAAAAATTGAGTTCCGTCACTGTGGGATTCTTAGGTTGACCACTGCTTGACTACCTTTGACTATGGCCTCTTTTGATGAATTCGACTGAGCCAATAGGACTCAGTCCATGTCCACGTTGTTTGCAACTTGCCCATGTGGCTCGATTCACGTGAAGACACCCGCAATATAGACTTTAACAAAATGGTTGCGGAAAGTGATAAGATTCCGCAGCTCATAAGCAAAAATCTAGTTCAAACAGCAACACAAAGACATAGTCAAGAAACCACTTTAAATGCTCTTTTATAACTAATATGCAATGATATTGATGGCTTAGGAGGTTCAGACGAATGGAAAGAAGCTAGAAAAAGGTGTAGGAAAGATGAAAGTTTGGGGCTCAACATACCCCCACTGTGAAGGTGTTGCATGTCCCCATGCACCCAAAATTTTGATCATCCTCCTTCAATTCATATGCCCTGATACCTCTGCTAGAATATCCAGCCCTCTTCCTCTCTTTCTTAAGGTACTTGGTTTGAGATAAAAAGATACCGCCTTCATTTTGTTGGATTTGTAAACCAAGAAAATATGTCAGCTCTCCAATCAAGGACATTTCGAATTCTTTCTCCATCACCAAGGCAAAATTTTGACTCATATCTTCTTCATTGCTACCAAATATGATATCATCAACATACACAACAAGTATTAACAATTTGTCATTTTGAATTTTTATATAAAGATTGCTATCTGTCGATCCTTTTGAAAACCTTGTTGATGAAGGTATTTGTCCAGACGATAGTACCAAGTCCTTGGAGCCTCTTTAAGACCATAGAGAGCCTTCTTAAGTCTGCATACAAGTTTTGGATCATTTCCAAGAATGAATCCATCTGGTAGCTCAATGTACACTTCTTCTTCTAAGTCTCCATTCAGAAAGGCAGATTTCACATCATTTTAAATACTTTGAATTTCATAAAGCTAGAGAGACCAAGGAACATTTTGATGGCCTCAAGTATAGCAATGGGAGAAAAATTTTCTTCAAAGTATATTCCTTCTTGTTGATCATACCCTTTACAAACAAGTCTGGCCTTATTTCTAACAACTTCCCCATTTTCATTCAACTTGTTTTTGAATATCCATTTTGTCCCTATGACATTCTTATCTTTTGGTCTAGGAACCAACTCCAAAGTGTTGTTCTCTTCAATCTGCTCAAGTTCATCATCCATTGCTTTGACCCAACATTCATCTTTGCATGCCTCTTTTACATTTTGCGGATCAGTGGAGGAGAGTAATGCCAAATAGCTTGAAGCTTTTGTTATTGCTCTTCTTGTTTGTATACCAGCCTCTTTCTGCCCCAAAATCTGAGATTCTGGATGATTCTTCTGAACGTACCTCGATGGATTCTTTTCTTCTATCCTTATCTATTGTTCTGGTGCCTCACTGGTCTCTTCTTCTTCATCATGAATCTGATTTGATGTAGATGGATAGTCTTCTTCATCTTCGAAATCTTCAGATCTTACTTGCCTAGGAGTGCTTTCTTCTTCATCAACCACTACATCAATACTTTCAACAATTTTTCCAAGCATTTTATTATAACACTTGTATGCTTTGTTGTGGGGAGAGTAACCAAGGAGAATGCCTTCATCTGCTCTAGGTTCAAACTTGCCAAGATGTTCATCAGTATTTTTGATATAGCATTTGCTTCCAAAGATTTTGAAATATTTTACCAAAGGAGTGTCACCATACCAGAGCTCATGAGGGGTTTGAGTGTTGTTCACCCCGACATTTGTTTTGTTGAGAATAACAACTGCAGCAAATGCAGCTTCACCCCAGAAAGTTGCAGGAGTTCCAGACTCATCAAGCATAGCACGAGCCATTTGTTGAACCATTCTATTCATCCTTTCAACTACTCCATTTCGCTGAGGAGTCCTCGCTGTAGATAATTCTCTTCTTATTCCATGTTCTTCACAAAAATTGAAAAATTCATTTGAGGTAGACTCCCCACCTCTATCAGACCTTAGGCATTTAATTTTGTGATCTGATTCATTTTCAACCAAAGCTTTGAAGGATTTGAATTTTTCGAAGGATTCATCTTTTTTTTTCATTAGTCCTATCCAAACCATCCTTGAATAGTCGCCAATGAATAATATAAAGTATTCTTCTCCCCGAGGTGACCTTTTCCTAGATGGACCACATACATCAGTATGGACAAGCTCAAGTGGTCTCCTAGCTGATCCTTCCTTCTCAGGGAAGTTAGTTCTGGTTTGCTTACCAAACTGACATGATTTGCATATTGTATTATCTGGAATTCTGATGTCTAGAAGACCATGAACTACTTGGTATTTGCATCCTTTCCTTATTTGTGAGAAGCTTAGATGCCCCAACCTCTGGTGCCATAGCTAGTGTTCATCATTCTTGCTCAGATAGCATTGTTGTTGTCCTTCCTTGAATATGTATAAATTATTTGGAGTTCTTATGCCTTCGATCACTGTTTCTCCTGTATCAAAATCATGAACACTACATCCATTTGATCGAAATATTACCTATGTTCCTTGATAGCACATATGACTGACATTCAATAGATTATGCTTCAAGCGATCAACATACATAACATTTCCTGCTTTGACCTTTTCTTTTAAAAGAACAGAACCTTTACCTTTTATGAGTGCAGGGGTTGTCATTTCCAAATGAGACCTTCTTCTCCTTCTCCAAGGCACTATATGACTGAAGTTTTTCTTTATCACCTGTCATATGTTTTGGAACATCCACTGTTGTTGTACCATTGATTTTCCTGCCCTTCTGCATATAAGGCTATACCACATATTTCTGTTGTGGTTCTTTCATTCTCCATGCTTTTGATATTTGAGGCTTGCTCCTTCTGAGTTGTCTGCCGAAACCTACTCCTGCATTCAGAATCTTCATGACCAAAATTATTACAAATAGAACATTCTATTTCATTTTCAAGAGTAGAAAAGTTATTGTAGGTCCTTTTCATGATCCCAGTAATACTCCTATGTTTATGAGTTTCTCTAGTCATGATAGTTTTGTAGGCAACACACTCAGTTTCTTTGTGTCCAAAGTTGTGACAAGAGAAACATTGGCCATTGAAGAAATTCCTGTGATTATCAACCCTACGGACCGAAAGATTGTAGTTTTCATTGACATTCATTCTTGAGGAAAATTGAGAATGATTTACCTGTGGTCTCTTGTAGCTTCTTTTTATCCTTGAAGCAGATTGCCCCTGATTTACATGGTGATCTTTGTTCATTCTTGAAGAAAAGTGTCCCTGATTTACCTGGTGAGCAGCATTGTGGCTTTGCTATTGATTGTCAATTTGTTCACTTCTCCTTGCTGCATCAATATAACTTTTGGAGGTGGATGGATTTTGTGCTTGAGATGCTTCTTCATTATATCCCAGACCTATCTTGATTAGTGGAG